>PISX010002013.1:12223-174112 GCA_004024625.1 Mellivora capensis | reverse complement strand
TTTTTTTTTTTTTTTTTTTTTTTTTTTTTTTTTTTTTTTTTTTTTTTTTTTTTTTTTTTTGAGTGAGGCTTGGATGGCTATGTATTTCCCCCTTAGTACTGCCTTTGCCATATCCCATAGGTTTTGGACTGAAGAGTCTTCATTCTTATTGATTTCCAGGAATTGTTCAAGTTCTTCTTTGATTTCCTGGTTGATCCAAACATTCTTAAGCAGGATGGTCTTTAGCTTCCAAGTGTTTGGATTTCTTCCAAAACTTTTTCTTGTGGCTGAGTTCCAGTTTCAAAGCATTGTGGTCTGAGAATATGGAGGGAATAATTTCAGTCTTTTGGTATCAGTGGAGCCCTGATTTGTGACCCAGTATGTGGTCTATTCTAGAGAAAGTTCCATTTTCAGTCAAGAAGAATGAGTATCCTGTTCTTTTAGTGTGGAATATTCTGTATATATATATGAGGTCCATGTGGTCCAATGTGACATTCAATGCTCTTGTTTCTTTATTGATTTTCTGCTTGGATTATCTGTCTATTATGGAGAGTGACGTGTTAAGATCCTCTACTATTAATGTATTCTTATCAATATGACCTTTATCTTGATTATCAGTTGTCTTATGTAGTTGCCTACTCCCTTATTGGGGGCATAAATGCATAAATATAATTGTTAAATTTTCTTTCTGGATTGACCCTTTAAGAATAATGTAATGTCCTTCTTTATCTCTGTACAGTCTTCAGTTTAAAATCTAATTAATCTGATGTGAGAATCACTATCCCAGCTTTTTTTTTTTTTTTTTTTTTTGAGGTTCATTGGCATGAAATGTGCTTCTCCATCCCTTCACTTTCAGTTGGCATTTATCTTTAGGTCCCAATTGGGGCTCCTGTAGACAACATGTGGATGGGTCCTGTTGTTTTATCCAATCTGCAACTCTGTGCCTTTTTTGGGGAGCATTTAGGCTGGTCATGTTGAGAGTGATTATTGAAAGATACATTTTTATTTACATCATGTTGCCTGAAGTCCCTGTTTCTATAGATTGTCTCTGTTATATGACACTCTTGGGTTCTTTCTTCTTTTATATATCCTCCCTTAATATTTCTTGCAGTTCCAGCTTTGTGGTCATATACTCTTATAGACCTTCCCAGTCTTAGAAGTTCTTTATCTCTCCATTCATTTTGAATGTCAACCTTGCTGTATAAAGTATTCTTGGCTGCATGTTCTTCTCATTTAGTGCCCTGAATATGTCTTGCCAGCCCTTTTCTGTCTTGCCAGGTTTCTGTGGACATGTCTGACATTATTCTGACAGACCTTCCTCTGTATGTAAGGAATCTCTTCCCCCTAGCTGCCCTCAGAAACTTTTGTCTGAAAGTATGAATAGTCAGTCTCACAATCAAGTGACTCAGTGTCTTTCTAGATTTGTTGATTTTGGGGGGGTGTTCTTTCTGCCTCTAGTACAGGAACACTGTTTCCCTTCCCCAGATTGGGAAAATTTTCATCCAGAATTTGTTCAACTATATCTTCTAGTTTTCTCTCTCCACCCCCTCAAGTGATCCCAACAATTCTGACGTTGGAACATTTCATAATGTCATTTATTTCCCTAATTCTGTTTTTATGGCTTCTAAGTTGTTTCTTCCATGTCTCTTCCTGATCCCTTTTCTCTATCAGTTTGTCCTCTATATCACTAATTCTATTCTTCTGCCTTGGTTACCCTAGCTGTTGTTTTACTATTTAGATTAGATTGGATCTCATTTATAGCAGTTTTAGCTTCTTCCTGGGTGCTTTCACTTCTGCCCTTAGAGACTCTATGTTTTCACTAATGGCTTTCTCCAACATAGCCATTGCCTGGACATTGTTACCCTAAATTCCCTTTCCAGCATATTGTTTAAGTCCATATCCAACAGTTCTGTTGGAGAGGACACAATCTCTGAATTTTTCTTCTATTGGGTGTTCTTCCTCCTAGTCATTTTGATGAGCAGTGGTTGAGTGGGTGAGTAGCTGAATATATTAACCACAGTCCAGGCAAGGTACACCCTGGAATGCTTCTGAGAAATCAGAAGTCACCACCAAAAAAAGAAAAAAAAAGAGAGAGAGAGAGAGAGGAAGAGAGAGAGAGAGAAAAAAAAGAGAAGACCCAACCAGAATGGGCCTCAAAAGTAAGATTTATATGGTATGCAAATAATAACAGACAAACAAAAAGGCTGACAAAAGCAAATGACAAGGAAAAAAAAAAGAACCCAGCAAAAATGAACCCCACGTATAAGATTTATATAATACCAGAACAAAAACAAATACACAGAAACACTGACAGAAGAAAAGTTGGGAGGGTGGTTATAAATCCTCAATATGGGTGAGGAAGGTTATTGTGATTCTTCCTGGGTGTATCTTGTTATCTTTGTTAAAGGACTCAACTTTCCAGAGATAAAAGGAGATTAAAACTGGTTTATATATAGGGGTAGTATTGATTAGGGAAAGAGGATTACCTTGAAGCTTATATCTATATGTATATTAAAAAATAAAAAAAAGAAAAATATAGCTATATGTATGAAAAAAGTTCAAGTTAAAATGTTATTATGGAATATGTTGTATTAAACCTCTAGTTGTAATGGTAATTAGGTTAAAAAATTAAACAGAACAAGAATGGTGAAAACAAATTAAAAATAAAAGTTGTATCTATGAAATATACAGGTTTTAGGGCAATACTGGGAGCTTAATATCTCGCTTTCCCCCGATATTGGGGTTTTATGGTCTTATGGAGACCCTGTGGTGGTTGTCCTCTTGTTCTTTTGTCTTGCTTTCTGGGAGAGGGGCCTGCATGTTTGCTTGGGTTGAGTCCTCCTGCCCCATCAAGGGGCTGGGCTCTGTGGAAACATGTTTTTCAGGCTTTTGTTCTCTGGAGGTTTTTGTACTTTGTTGGCTTTTTGTGGCTTTTTGGAGGTTTAGTAGAAAGCAAACTGGACCCACACCTCTGCCTCAGAGAGAAGCCTCAGTCTGCTCCCCTCTGGGTGGCCCAAACACGCAGACTCCTTCTCTGCAAACTCCGCTGAACCATGCAACCTCCCACAGGCAGTGCGTGTCCCCAGCCACTATTTTAGTGGTCGCCCAAAGTGCCCGCTTTTCTCTGCACCCCCGTGCCACTAAAACCACAAGCGATCTTGGTCCAGGGAGCCCGCTTCTGATGGCTGCCTTTGCTGGGTCTGCTGACTGGGGTCCAGGCCCACCCAGGGTGTGCTCAGACCCCAGGGATGCACAGGACACCTCCAAGGGACCCTGACCAGAGATTATGCTGAGTTCCTTCAGGTCCATGTTGGGAGTATACAAACCCTCAGTCAGTCCTAGAGACTGCTGGCTTGAGCCTGCACAGAGCTTTCTCTGGTGCAGGTGGGGAGTGGGTCAGACCCCAGTCACATAGTGCTCACAGATCGCAAAAGGCTGTAGTTCTAGAGAGTACAGGCTTGCACCCCCACAAGACACCCTCATGCAGGGGTGGGGGTGTGCCCAGCTGAGCAGTGGTGCAAGCCACACCACCCCCAGGGGCTCCAGGACCAGGAATTAAAGGTTCCACTCCTCTCTTTCTGACACAGATAGTCCCTGGCTGTGGCCATCCTGGGTCCATGGGCTTAGGGCCGTACCCATGACTGCCTGATTCTACCAGGTGCCCCTTAAGATCTTTTGATCTTTTTGAGTGCTTTTAACCAGACTCCAAGTTAATGCTGGTCCCCAATCACAGAACATTTTCATAGTGGGGTATTACTTTCCAAAGGGTCGCTTCTGGTGTTTCCCTCCCCCTTCTGTTTATCCTCTGATATCAATCTGTGTGTTCCCACTCTGCTTTACCTCTCTGCTGGTGTCTTCTGCCCCCGTAGAGATCCAGAAGTGTATAATCTTAGGCTGATTTCATGGGTGTTCAGATGTTCTGGTAGAAAATTAGCTCACGTTAGGGGAACGGTTGAAACAGGGTCTTCCTGTAGTTCTCTGCCATCTTGTCCCTCCTTGTAGACTATTATTTTAATATACTGATGTCTTCAACTTACTACTATATTTTGAATATATTTGTATATATGTTTCAGTAAGATAAATGTATTTCCTTTTTTTAAATTTTATCTTTTTCAGTGTTCCAAGATTTATTGTTTATGCTCCACACCCAGTGGTCCATGGAATACGTTCCCTCCTTAATACCCACCACCAGGCCCTCCCTACTCCCCACCTCCCTTCTCCTCCAAAACCCTTAGTTTATTTCTCAGAGTCCACAGTCTCTCATGGTTCAACTCCCCCTCCAATTTCCCCCAACTCCCTTCTCCTCTCCATTTCCCCATGTCCTCCGTGTTATTCCTTATGCTCCACAAGGAAGTGAAACCATATGATAATTGACTCTCTCTGCTTGACTTATTTCATTCAGCATAATCTCCTCCGGTCCTGTCCATGTTGATACAAAAGTTGGGTATTCATCCTTTCTGATGGAGGCACAATACTTTAAACATCTTTGTCAGGATATTATTTCAGGGATATACTGGCCTTCTACAATAAATTGGGAAAAAGTTCCCTTTATTGAAAAAATATCTAAACTTGATGTAATTACTTCCTTAGAATTTGGATAGAATTCACTAGTTTGAACACCTGGGCCTGATATTTGTCAGATGTATTTTGACTATGAATTCAAATGATCATTTACTATTAATTAAACAGTAAATAGGTCTTCAGGTTTCTGTGATTCTATATGAGAATTATGACAAGTCATCTCAAACTACCATCTGTATTATAAATTTTATTGGCACAAAATTGTTCTTAATGTTCTAAGTATGTATTTTTATACATTTTAAAATATAAAATATATATTTAATATATTTTACCTTTAATTCCAGTATAATTAACATGCAGTGATATATTAGTTTCAGGGGTATAATATAGTGAATCAACAATTCTATACATTACTTAGGGCTCATCACAATGCGTTTACTCTTCTTAAATCCCTTCAACTTATTTCATCCCACTTTCTTCTACACTTCTTGCCTCTGGTAGCTATCAGTCCTCTGTAGTTAAGAGTCCTTTTTATTTGTCTCTTTTTTTCTTTGTTTATTTGTTTTGTTTCTTAAATTCCATATGGAATAAAATGCCATGGTGCTTGTCTTTCTCTTATTGACATATTTCATTTAGCATTATACCCTTTAGGTCCATCATGTTGTTTCAAATAGCAAGACTTCATAATTTTTTTGTCTGCTTCCATACTTTTTTTTTAATTTAAAGATTTTATTTATTTATTTGACAGAGATCACAAGCAGGCAGAGAGAGAGAAGGAAGCAGGCTCCCTGCAGAGCAGAGAGCCCAATACGGGGCTCAATCCCAGGACCCTGGGATCATGACCTGAGCCGAAGGCAGAGGCTTTAACCCACTGAGCCACCCAGGCGCCCCTGCTTCCATACTTTTGGTTAAGGTAAATAATGCTGCATTAAACATAGAGTTCATATATCTTTTAAATTAATATTTTCTCATTCTTAGGTTAAATTACCAGTAGTAGAATTATTAGATCATATGGTAGTTACATTTTTAGTTTTTTGAGCAAATTCCATACTGTTTTTCATAATGGCTACACCAATTTGCCTTCCCACCAACAATGCATGAATGTTCCTTTGCCTCCACACCTTTGTCAACACTCATTTGTTTCTGGTCTCTGATTTTAGCCATTCTGACAGATGAGACTCGTGATTTTGAGTTGCATTTCCCTGATGATGAGTGATCCTTTATTGGATATGAGCATCCCTTTATTGGATATGACATTTGCAAATATCTTCTCCTATGCCATAGGTTGTCTTTTAGTTCTGTTGACTGTTTTCTTTGCAGTGCAGAAATATTTTATTTTGATGTAGCCCCAATAGTTTATTTTTGCTTTTATTTCCCTTTCCTCAATAGATATATATAGAAGGAAGTTACTATGGTTGATGTGAGAGAAATTACCACTTGTGCTCTCTTCTAGGGGTTCTATGGTTTCAGGTGTCACATTTAGGCTTTTAATACATTTTAAGTTTATTTTTGTGTACCGTGAAGGGAAGTGGTCCAGCATGTTATTTAACTTCCATGTATTTGCATTCTTACCAATCTTTTTCTTGTGGTTGATTTAGTTTCATGGAAGGGTGGTCAAAAAGATATATGGCACAGCTTTTTTTTTTTTTTTCCCTTTTGTTGAGATTTGTTTCAAGGCCTAACATGTAATCTATTCTGGAGAATGTTCCATGTGCAATTGAAAATAATATATATTCTGCTGTTTATGGTGGAATGTTCTGAATATATCAGTTAGATCTTCCTGATCCAGTGTCTCATTCCAAGCCACTGTTTCCTTACTTATTTTCTGTAAGATGATCTCTCTGTTGATGTAAGTGAGGTGTTAAATTCCCCTACTATTATTGTATTACTATCAATTGCTTTCTGTTTATGCTTTATGTATTTGGGTGCTCCCAGGTTGGGTGTATAAATATTTACAATTGTTATATCTTCTTGTTAGATCGTTCCATTATTATTGTATGGTTTCCTTCTTTGTCTCTTGTTACAGTCTTTTTATAAAAATTCTATTTTATCTAAGTATTGCGATTCCAGCTTTCTTTCATCTTCCATATGCATGATAAATGATTTTCCTTTCTTCTGCTGGTTTTGTATTTTGTTTTTTCTCTTTCTAGTTCCTTCAGATATAGATTAGGTTATTTACTTGTAGGTTGTGTGTGTATGTGTGTGTGTGTGTGTGTGTGTGTGTTGTTTGTTTGTTTTCCTCTTGAAGTAGACCTGTGTTGCTCTAAACTCAGTAAGGTAAGCCTCATGTAGAACTTACTGGAGTGTGGCCCTTGATTGTAATATGAGAGATTCTCAAGATGTTAATGACTTGTTAACTTTGTAACTACATGAAGGGTTATGGGTGGACTGGAATTCTATTCTTTCCCACACATCTTGATTTCCATTACTTCTATTCTGTTTTAAATTCTGTAGTAGCCACATTTTGGCAAACCATGTATACTCTACTCTATATGTGCATAGTCCAGTTCTCAACCAAGAACTAATGGCAATCTTAGCACAAAACTATGTAAATCCTGTCTGTACAGCTCCTTCTTTTTCAGAGCTGCATTCCATAAATTCTAACAGATTCAGCTGCTCTAAACTCAGATCTCTATTACCTCAAACCTAACATAGTTCCATACTCTGATTGGTCCCTGGCCCCTGTGCAATAGATGGGATATTGTTACCCAGACTTACAGCCAAGACCTTTTGAAGCTCCCCTACCAAGTTGTTATTTTCTCAATGTTGCAGCATTTATTTGTTTCTTTTATTATACTTGAAAACATTGCTTTATGTTTTCCTCCATTTTATGATTTTTTTTTAAGGTGGGAGGATTAGCTTGGTGACAGCTACTCTATCATAACTGGAAGCAGAAGTCTTAAGTAATTTCAAGTCTCTGTGACTACAATCACACCTCATCTTCGGTCTCCTGCAGTAATATCACAAAAGATAAAGATCTTAAAATCCAAAATTTTTTACTGAACCACTGTAAATAGGTCAGTAAAAGAAATGTTTACATTTTTTTCTCTTTGATGTATTCCCTATGACCATGTGGGAAAAGATGGGAAGTAACTGAATCATTTTGAGATTATTACTACTATTTTTTTATTTTAATCTGTAAACTCAGTCTCAAAATTCTCACATTACAGTTTCATTCTTTAAGTGAAATGAACATGAACACATATATACATTAAAATGTTGTAAAGTCTTGGGGTGCCTGGGTGGCTCAGTGGGTTAAAGCCTCTGCTTTCAGCTCAGGTCATGATCCCAGGGTCCTGGGATGGAGCCCCACATAGGGCTCTCTGCTCTGCAGGGAGCCTGCTTCCTCCTCTCTCTCCCTGCCTGCCTCTCTTGCCTACTTGTAATCTCTGTCTGTCAAATAAATAAATAAAATCTTTAAAAAAATGTTGTAAAGTCTTGAAGTATATTAGACATTCAGTAAAATGAGTCTCTTCTTTAGAAGCAGAATGCTAGGCCAGGGGATCCCTTGAAATTTGTAACATTCCCCAAAATAATGATAAATCATTATTTTATAAGATTTGGTGTTTTCTAAGCATTATGAGTATTACCACATAATTTTATGTAGTTTTATAATGTAAATATTCTTTTTACCCACTACAAAACCGATGAAGTAGATACTCAGAGTTTAAAAAATTTGTCCAAAAATTAACAGAAAAAGAAATAACTTCATAATACCAAATTCAAGTTAGATTGCTCATGTGTTTCTATACCTTCTTCCTGATATAAAATCCCAATATCGAAGGAGTAGAGTCAATGAACATTTCCTAACACAAAACACATTCCTTACTATGAGATGGAATAATAAACATAAATGTTTTCCTGGTTGTAACGTGGACTTTCTCCTTAATTCAGAGAATAGTACAAAGTAACCTCCTCTACCTAGAATGGAGGAAATTAAAAGCATCTCAAACTATCCTCCTTTTGAAACTAAAAGATCAGCTGACTACTCTCTTAAATAGTCAAAAATGGTCTTTTGAAGAAAAAATAAATTGAAGCCCTGCTGGTCAATGACACAAATCTCTCTGAATGCAATTTCTAAATATTTATGAATGACCATGATATTTGTTACTTCTCCTATAGTATCATTAACTCTGAATGATTCAGCAATGCTGGCACCTAGGAAAGTATTGCCATTTTCACGTGTATCTCTGAAAAGAATTTCTTCCTCAAGCATGTAATTCTATATGACAATAAATTAAGGAAATATGATTTTGATTTAAAAAAAAACACCTAAGTTTATCCAAGCATGAAGTCACTTTTTTGGAATAAGCGTATTCAATGCTAACCTCCTGAAATAATTTATTTTACTTTTATTTTTTATTTTTATTCTAATTCTGCTGTCTAAAGTCATATACAAAATGGAATATAAAGTTGTTAAATTGCTTAACATGTGAAACCAACATTTAAAACCAACAGGAGACCTACCAATTAATTGGAAATTATTAGAATACCTATTAAAATGTACACTCTTTTTGCTTTTTGCAAATAAATAAATTTGAATTAAATTTGAGTTTATTTTGCAAATAAATAAATAAATTTGAATACTGATTGGACATAGGTTGGGTTGAGAATTTTCTTCGGTGTAAGTCGTTAGGATAAGTGGTGAGTGGAAGTAAAGATGAAACATGAATTGATCATTGTTGAATCTGGATTATAGATTCATTGTTGTTTATTGCAGTATTCTTTTCATATGTCTGTTACCTTTAATAATAAAAGTTACCAAATTGTAGCATGATAGCTTATATCCCTTTCTATAGCTACTTGTGCTAAAACCCAGGAGATAAAGGTCTTATTAGGGAATGAATATAGAAGTCTAAGGAAAATATAGTTAAGGATGGATAGGATAAGTAGTAACATGAGGATAATCAAAGCTAACCACAGACACATAAAAAATATACATATAAGACCAAAGGGAGGAAAATAGAACAAAGAAAATAACAATTTAAAGAAGCTGGTTGAAAGTAGAAAATAAAATTCAAACATATATAAGCAAGTGTGCTAATGAGTTAGGGTAGAACACAGAGTATTAGTCTAAACTCCTCCTGAGACCATTTGGTTCAAACTCAAAATCATGAAATCCAGACTGATGGGATCATTTCCTCATTGAGGCAGGTTGCAGGTGGCAGGGCAGGCAGACTTTGTCTGCCTGTGATAGGCTCATATTTGGACAAGGTAGGGGGTAAAAATAAAGCTTCCTGTTGGAGTTGGTGTTAATCCATTTTATGACAGTCTCTATTACAGTGCATCTCTTTCTCTCATTTAATCTCCTGTGTACCATCATTCCATGTATCCTTGGCATTCATGCCCTCCACATATTTTCTCCCCATTGAATGCTTTATTTTGATTTTTTTCTTGTATCTGTGTATTTTATCAAATATTGACTTCATCTTTGCTGAATCACATTTTCTTTAAAAAGGTTATTTTTAACCACGTGGGTTGGTTGGATATTATTTATTTGTCCTTGCTAATATCTCCTTCTCATTTTATATATTTATATTTTTATATTATGTAACTTTGTCCTTCAGAAAGTCAAATGTACTTGGTAATGCTTTTATTTTCATGAATCACTGCCAAGTCCCAAGGGTTTGAGTTTGACTTGTTTAAGGGACTAAATAATAATGTAGAAAATGATTCCTCATTGTGCCAGACGAATAGTGCTTTTATCAATCAGTTCTGTAAAACATGATTAGAATTAAACAAAATATGGCATTTGTAGTTTCCTAATTGAATTACATAATGTAAACATTTGCTGATACTGTAGGGCTTTGTGGGAAAAAAACATGAAATACATTTTTTTTAAAGACTAGGGTTTCAGACATTTTTATATTAATATATTAATATATATTTTCTGTGGTCTTTATGGGAAAAATATGAAATACATTTTTTAAAGACTAGTGTTTCAGACATTTTTATATTAATATATTCTTAAATACATTATTCTTATATAATAATCTTATTATATAATAATCTTAAATACATTATTAATATATTCTTAAATACATTTTATATTAATATATTCTTAAATACTCTTAGAAAATTAATATTGAACTAACTTATAGGCAGAATTTCCATAAGCTACCACTAAAATAATTTTGTAGCACCTTGTAAAATATTCACACACACACACACACACCATGGCAATTCTATGAGCAAAATTTTTAAATTATATAATGTTTTAAAAGCTATTCAACTCTATATTGGTATTCTCACTTGTGAAGGTCTCTGCTTCCCAGATTGGAAAACTCTTGGAGTGGTGACAGCATAGGAAAATTTATTCTTTCCATTGCACTTAAAATATAATTCTCTGAGAGGCGTAAAAACATAAAAAAAAAAAACTTGGAAGAATTTGGAAGTTTTTGATACCTCATGTGATAAAAATAATATTTTTGTATTAATAAAAAGGAGAAATATACATCGACTTTGGGGATGATATAGTCATCCTGAAGATATCCTGCTTCAAATTCTGAGAATAATTTCCCATCAGAATATTAAGATGAAAAAAGTCTTAAAAACACTCTGATATTGTTAAAAATGCAACATTAAATGGGAAACTTTAATAACCACATTATTTTTATTACTTTTGTTCCATATTTTACTCTTCTTATGTAAATATGGATTATTTCTGTGGCTCTTTGGGTAATATAATTTGCCATTTGTAGGGGTAGAATAAAGCAAATAGTCTTTTCATTTTTGCCAAAAAACAAACCAAAAAAATAAGAGTAGAAAAATATTCTTTGGGATGAGTCTAAGACTAGGGAACTTGACTTGTGGGTAGATAATAACTGTTCTTCTTAAAACAAACAAA
Source organism: Mellivora capensis (assembly GCA_004024625.1). Classification (NCBI taxonomy): domain Eukaryota; kingdom Metazoa; phylum Chordata; class Mammalia; order Carnivora; family Mustelidae; genus Mellivora; species Mellivora capensis. The sequence goes on along the minus strand of PISX010002013.1, from coordinate 162,765 downwards.
CAAACAAAACAATAAAACAAAACAGTTGGTAAAGCATCCTAGCTGCATATCTTATGCTTTGCATAGTTTCCCCTTGTTAGATGAAGCAAAAGGATTCAAGTTACAAGGGGAAAAAACTTGAAAATTTTAATCAGTCATTATAATTTATTTCTCAGTCTTCTGTTGGAGGTTGTGAATGTGAATAAGAGGCAAATAGGAATAAGCAGTCAAATGGCAATTAATTATGATTTGGAATTATTATTTGATCTGAAAATTTCTATTATGAAAATTAATGGGACAAAAAAACCCTGACAATATTTCTCAAGATGTAATGGGAAAAGGGACTGCATGCAAGATAGTCATATATGACTATGTATCTATTTTTTGGTGAGTGAGGAAGGAGAGATAAAGACAGAGAACATCCACAAAGGAAGCAATTGTTATGTATCTACATGGTAGGGAAATCTAACAGAGTACTAATAGTGGTCAGTGCTACACATATGTATCTGTGAGATTTATGCATATAGTTTATGGTCCCATGTTCTCTTTCTACAATATGAGACAAAGAGCCTCTCAAGATTACTCTTTCGACATATAAAAAGTATACAAACATATCTTGAGGAAGTTCCCATAGAGATAGAAGTATGGTATCTTCTATTTACCTACTTCAATTATTTCACAAGCACATGTGCCCATAAATGTCCACACACTAGAATTTTCTGAATAAATTGATTTCCCTTTGAAATGGAAATGTCATCATACAGTAATCCTATTTAATTGAACTTTAATATTGTTCTTACACTTCAAAACTTTATTAAAACATGCAAAAAGGAGGGACGCCTGGGTGGCTCAGTTGGTTAAGCGGCTGCCTTCAGCTCGGGTCATGATCCCGGTGTCATGGGATCGAGTCCCACATCGGGCTCCTTTGCTTGGCAGGGAGCCTGCTTCTCCCTCTGCCTCTGCCTGCCACTCTGCCTGTGCTCGCTCGCTCTCTCTTCCTCTCTCTCTGACAAATAAATAAATTTTAAAAAACACGCAAAAAGGAAATAAGCAATTAAGATACAATCATCTTGCTCTTTTCAATATCCTGTTGAGATCCAGATGATAAATCATCTGTAGTCACTTCTCTATCGACAAAATATCATTGATTATGAACATTAACAATTCATTCATTAGTCATAACAGTAGTGTTCTCATTTGAAGTTATCAATTACTAATGATTTCAAAATTCAGAAACTCTGGATTTCCTCTAAGTATTAAGAGAATGATTGCATTCTGATGAAACCCCATGCATAAGTATAAACCTGGTATGTTATCCTAAGGAAATAATGTTTCTAAAGTAACTTGCTATTTAAATACTTAATAACATAATGACAGGAAAGATTTATATACTGTTGTACAGGTATTCCAAAGTATTTTTGCATAAAAAATTACTAACATAGGCCCTAAATAAGCTTAAAGCATAAAAATTCTGCATCAAAAACATCAATATATCAGGGGGTGCCTGGTGGCTCAGCTGGTTAAACATCAGATGCTTGGTTTCACTCAGGTCCTGATCTCAGAGTCCTAAGATCAGGCTCTGCAGGGATCTGTGCTCAGAGGGGAGTCTACTTGATATTCTCTTTCTCCCCTCTCCCTTTCCTACCTCCTCTGCCCCTGTCCACAGGCTCTCTCTTTCTTTCTCTAAATTGAACAAGTAAAATCTTTAAAAAATCAACATTTCAAAAAAATCCCACAAATTTGGTTAAGATAGACATTTTAATTACCTTAATAATAAAATAGAATTTGTACACTTTTATTTCAACTTTGGGAGTTTATTTTATTAAGCACATTATATCTGGAATTTTTTTTCTTTATTATTATCATCTTAAATCAAATATCTGGAAAATAGCACCATAAGATTATTTAGAACATACTATTATTTGTTCCTCTTTGTCACTGGCAGAGTATCAAAGAAATGCTTAAGTGATTCCTGTATAATTGAACACATTTTCATTTAGAAAACATATTTTAGTGGCAGTATACAGAGGCACTAAAAAAAAAAGAGATGAAAGCCCAATCTGTTTAGAGCTGTCAGATAATCAATATTTGGAAGTTCAGATATTTGTCTTGATGTCATATAATTTTAACCCATGACTTTTGAGATAATTCCATTTATCAGCCCATGGTTATTTTTGTAATATTCACTTTCATCTGTCTGTCTTTTTCTCTTCTCATTCTAAATTCTTAGCCAATTTATTTGAAATCTTGATTTCAGTTACCATGGGTTTTAAGATGACCTCCAGTGTTAACAATTTCACTTTCTCTAAAATTAGGTAATAAACATGATGAAATAAGCATCATGCCTGAGACACAGTTTCCTCTTCCTGTTCCCTCCACCAAAGTTGTTCTCACGCCATAACTTCAGCTTTGACTAATTCTTCAACACTAAATATTTTATATTTACCCACTTAAGATTTCAACACTATATCCAATAATTCAAATACCCATAGCCACATCTTCTCCCCAGAGGAGAGTCTATGTAAACTTTTGTAAACTTGAACTTTTATATATGTGTATACTAACCAGGGGTGACACAAAACTTTCCCAATGTCTCTGAGGATTATTCTCTACTAATATCATTACTGAACTCCAAAGAGAAGGAAATTCTACAACAGAGGGATTAATGCACCCCTCAGAAACACTCCTTAGTTATCAGATATTTGGTGCTGCTTCCAATGCCATATTTATATACTTCTGGGAACATCTTAATGTACCATTATCAAATGTCAAGCTAGGTAATAATGAATAGTTGCTACTTTTGTGTTTAACATTTCTAGTTCATGTGATATGACAATGTTTTGGGGTGCAGAAACTAATTTTGCTTAAAAAGCATAAGAAGATTTACAACTTGAAGCATAAATAATGATACATAGGTATAGAAAGTGGACATTGGAAAGTTATATTGATTTGTTCTTTACAAATGTCATGTTAATGCATTCTTATAAGAATTTTATGGGTTAAATATCATCAAGGTTTCACAGATTTTAAAAAAAGTATTATAAAAAGTAAATTCTTCAAGATAACACAGGTAGTAAAGATCATAATTTGAGTGGAAGCCAAGGTCTTTCTGACTCTCTTTAAGAAACAAAATGCTACAAAAGCAGAGGAAGGTCTAAACATTCTGTCTTCTTGTGTTTTAGAAGGACTTACTATGGGTAAATCTTTTACCGCAGCCACAATAAACAGCGAGTCATGACGTGTTCATGGAGATAACTTAAGGAAAAGGTAGAGAAATCAAGTAAGTAGATACGCTATTATGATAAAAAGTTCCTCCTGTTCCAAAAATGTAACTGATGTGTTCACCTTACCAAAACAAATCATGTAGACTTTCTTTTCCCATCTGGCCAACTAGTTGTAGAATTTACCTTTGTTCTCAAGTTTTAGCTGAGGAAATTAATCAGGAAAGTGTTTAAACTGGGTGAGGAGGCTGATTTCCTTTAAGAATTAGGGAGACTATAAATTGTAAGCTTATAAGCATTCTAAGCTTATAAAGATCAAATGGAATGTTTTTCATGTGCATTTTTAAGTTAGGAAATTGTTTCAGGGTATTTCAACATTCTTATTGTAAGAGGTTGTATTTAAATGTTTCTGTTTTTTTTAATGAAGCTTATGTTATACAAATTTTTCTCCAGTGAAATTCCTGAAAATTACAGTTTCAGGAATTTCTTTCTATGTATGAGGGACACAGTTTCCTGATACATGGTCTTGTCAAAGGTAAGACTGAATGTTTGATTCCCACAGGAGCCTGTTTGACACTACAGAGAGCATATTCTTGGACAGAGGTAACACTTTTAATCTGCTTACTGGTTAGCCTCAAGGAAAACTAGATTAAAACAGTAGTTAGGGGCGCCTGGTTGGCTCAGTGGGTTAAAGCCTCAGCCTTCGGCTCGGGTCATGATCCCGGGGCCCTGGGATCAAGCCCCCCATCGGGCTCTCTACTCGATGGCGAGCCTGCTTCCCCTTCTCTTTCTGCCTGCTGCTCTGCCTACTTGTGATCTCTCTCTCTCTGTAAAATAAATAAATAAAATCTTTAAAACAAAACAAAACAAAACAAAAAACAGTAGTTAATGCAGTTCCATTTCCTATGGAAAAGAGAACTCAAAATACAAATTACACTGGTAGCGAAGGAGTAGCAAATTATTCACAAAGAGATGTTTATTTTAATGTTGCACAAAATGGGATTTTCAATACTGGTTGTAATGAAATACATTTGACTCTCTCACAGTGATTGCATAGTAAGAGTGAAAAGAATGTTTAAGGCTGTTCAATGAATTACATATATAATTCTATAAATCCAGAAGAGTAAGACATAATCTTGTTTTTCACCCGTCAGTTTGAATATAGGAGGAGGCTTCAACTGAGCCACTAAACTTTGCCTTCTAAAGTTACAAAATATTTCTAAGAGAAAGATTTTATGATAATCACTGTAAGAGATAGTCCTTTTCACATAAATAAGATTTCCAGTGCAACATATTTTCCTAATCAAATGGGCACTATTCCAAATGCATCAGTAAATTATTACAATCCTGCACTTTTAAATCAGATGTCCTTTTGGCTCCAATTTTCTCTTGTATATTCAAGTAGTTTCAGTAAGAACTATTATTTCCACAGTTGCACTTCCATAATATAATGTAGCTTGCTGGAATGTATATAGGAAAACTACTGGCCTCACTTTTACACTTGATTGGTGATTAATAATTCCTACTACAAGATAGGAAGATAATATATGTGAAATCATCTAAGCTAATACTTGGACAGTGGTGGACACATAATAAATATCAATTCTCTGCTTATTTATGCATAATATAGTGCTTAAAATATTAACTAAATTGAAAAATAGCATTTTATATTTAATGTCAGAATATTGATGATTATGAGACAAAAGACCATTACTTTGAATTATATTTTTATCATAAAATACTTTTTATTTAATAGTAAACTATATGAATTAATATGTCCATATTAGTTCATCTACATGTTACCAAGTTGAATAATCTACTTTCAACTGATCTGTTTTGTGTCTAAAAAGTTGCCTGACATTTGAACAGCTATTCCTCAGCTTATTTATTGGGAAATATTACAATCTTGTTTTCTAAATTACATACATGTTTCATTTAAATTTAGCAAAGTTTTGATTTAATTATCATTTTTTGATTAAATGAAAAAGTTTTAATACTATTTTCTAACTCTAAAGGCGAAAAGACTAGAAACTGAGAAATTAAAGTGAAGAAATAGTAACTATTTGAAACTTATAAAAATCAGTAAATGTATCATTATGTTTTCCAAGATAAGTAAAATATTTAGTAGAAGAAATACTTGATGAGAATGCTTACATGGAAAGCTTAAGAAATAAAGCACTACCTCTACAGAGGTCACTAGATAGCTGTTTATAAATGCCAATTATTTATTGCACCTCCTTCTTTTATCCTTGGACTAACTAATTTGGGAATATATGATAAGTCATAATGTATTATTTACTACTGTATGTATATATATTACATTTTAATATGGTATAAATTATTATTTATTTATAGGAATGCTTAATACACCTTTTGTAAGAATCCAAAGGCACCTTAATTTCTTTTTAAATAATTAAACTAAAGAAATGGGTATAGAAAGACATTTGCAGTGAATAGGTGTAACATATGTAATTGTCCAAGCAATTGTCTAGGCAGAGTCTAGGACAATTGGTCCAAGTCTAGGACCAATTGTCCTAGACTCTGAGTATTTTTGTTCATAATCTGTTAGTTGTAATTTTATCTCCTCAAAACATTTCCAATGTCATAGTACTTAAAAAATTTAAAGTTATCAATGAAAATTTTCTGTATTCCATTCTAAAAGGTAAGTTTCTTGAACATAGAGACAACATTTATTTCTTCTTTTTTTTTACTTCTTTTTTTTAAATTTCTTTTCTTTTCAGCATAACAGAATTCATAGTTTTACACCACACCCAGTGCTCCATGCAATGCGTGCCCTCCATAATACCCACCACCTGGCTCCCCCAACCTCCCACCCCCCACCCCTTCAAAACCCTCAGGTTATTTTTCAGAGTCCATGGTCTCTCATGGTTCATCTCCCCCCCAATTTCCCTCAACTCCCTTCTCCTCTCCATCTCCCCATGTCCTCCGTGTTATTTGTTTTGCTCCACAAATAAGTGAAACCATATGATAATTGACTCTCTCTGCTTGACTTATTTCACTCAGCATAATCTCTTCCAGTCCCGTCCATGTTGCTACAAAAGTTGGGTATTTATCCTTTCTGATGGAGGCATAATACTCCATAGTGTATATGGACCACATCTTCCTTATCCATTCGTCTGTTGAAGGGCATCTTGGTTCTTTCCACAGTTTGGCGACCGTGGCCATTGCTGCTCTAAACATTGGGGTACAGATGGCCCTTCTTTTCACCACATCTTTATCTTTGGAGTAAATACCCAGTAGCGCAATTGCAGGGTCATAGGGAAGCTCTATATTTAACTTCTTGAGGAATCTCCACACTGTTCTCCAGAGTGGTAGCACCAACTTGCATTCCCACCAACAGTGTAAGAGGGTTCCCCTTTCTCCAAATCCTCTCCAACACACGTTGTTTCCTGTCTTGCTAATTTTGGCCATTCTAACTGGTGTGAGGTGGTATCTCAAAGTGGTTTTAATTTGAATCTCCCTGATGGCTAGTGATGATGAACATTTTTTCATGTGTCTGATAGCCATTTGTATGTCTTCATTGGAGAAGTGTCTTCTTTATATTCTCTGTACCTTCTCAATATCCTATACTTAATAAATGTTGAATGAATGAGTAGATTAAATGAGTAAATTACAGCTTGCTTATGGTTTATATACTAATACTTTGGAATGCCATAACAAATTATTTTTTAAAAGAAAAAAAATAATAAAACTACCAGAGGATTTTTGTAGTTATTTCTACTGATTTAGCATGGAGTGTTCAGTGTTGCAATTTTGATGTCCTGAGTACAGATAACTAGTTTGTGAACATTCTGCAAATTCATTGTTTTATCACCAACACAAAAAAACTCTCTAAATCAATTTAAAAACATTTCATATGTGCATTCTATATATGCTTGCAACTTCAATAACTCAATATCTGTTGATTTATTGCTTAGATCAACAAATATAAAACATTTAACATAGAGTAAGCATTTGATCCCCTAAAGATGAAAAGTGGGGTAGGTCATCTGTGTAATGGGAACCCATATACATTAGAAGAGCAGAAACCTGTCTCCATGGAGTAATTTTAGCACATAGATATCTCACATTAACTAAAATAGAAAGTGGATGAAATTAAAAGAGTTGACATTTCACAGAAAGATTGCAAAATCACATGTGTAACTCCAAAAACTAGCTGCAAAATTGCTTGATAAGGGAAAAAATAAAAAGAATCCCATCTGAGAGAAAAACCTGAGAATTTTAATAAACCCAATATAAAGATGCAGTAGCAGTGACTGTCCCAAAAAATGTAATTATAGGAAGCACTGATGCAAATATTAAATATAAGGATAATATATGTTTTATTGTATATATATTAGTCTTTGACATTGAAAACATTAACTGAAAATAACTAAAAAACATAATGTGATATTTTATTCGAATATATTTATTCTCTTTTTCAGTAACATGGTCTGTTGGCTATATCGATATTGTTGCTTTTCCCCCCTCATTTTGCAGAAACAACCTTCTTTATGTTCAACAGCAACAAACTCCTTTTTCGTTTAGCTACTTGAAATCATTCTGTATATGTAATAGACTTCCAAATATGAGTTTGCATTTTTTTCAAGAGTGCATGTTTTACCTTGGCCAAAATTACTCTTCCTTTAAAAATTCATTAACATTTTGAAGCATAAATTATATTTCACTTAGCTTTTAGCTTTCAAATATAATTATTATTTGAGAAAACTAGATAAATTCCCTAAGAATGATCATAGTTTTGGAAACCATGGATAGACACTTTCAAAGCTTTTGAAATTATTACTTTGTGTAATTGAAAAGTTGTAATCAGCAGAAGAAATCATGGATGCTATGTTATTTAGAACAATGACAAAGAGTTATGAATGGTCTACATGAAAAATTTAACATGAATTTTGCATTCTTTTCAGTGCATGTAAGTATTTTTTTCAGAACAATTTTTAAATCTTGCTTAGTTTTCTATACTTTGCGTAGTGTATATGTTGTCTTTCTTAGTCCATTCAGGCTGCTACAATGAGTGCCATAGACTGAGTGGTAGACCAACAACAGAAATTTATTTTTCACAGTCTGGAGGGCAGTTGTGAAAGATCAGAGTGCCAACATGCTCAGATTCTGGTGAGAGTCCCCTTTTTTGGTTGCAGGCTCACTACCACTTGTCTTTGTAACCTTACATGGTGAGAAGAAAGTGAACTGGCTCTCTGCCTTCATTTTATAGGAACACTAGTACTATTTATAAGGGCTCTAAACCTCATGACCGAATTACCTCCGAAAGGCCCTACCTTCAACTGCCCCCATGTTGGGGATTAAATTTTAACATATGAGTTGGGGGACAGGGTGGATACAAACAATTGGTCCATAACATTGTCCCTAGTACTAATCAGAAGTGAAGTCTTAAATGCAAAATATTAATATTCAACCATTTTGAATCATGCAATGACAAAAATAGACATACCACATATATATGTAAAATATGTATAATACTTATACTGTTATATATAAAACATCAACCATGTCTGAAGTATAAATATAATTTAGAAATTATCATAAATAACAATTTATATATTTATAATATATAAAGACAAAAATGCAAATATGTAAATATATATGTATATATATATAAGCTGATTTCCATTATAACTCTGATGAAATACTTCAATATTAAAACTTGCTTGAAATGTCACAAATAGAATACCTATTTTAAAAATGTCTAAAATAAATTTGCATAAAGAACTACCTCTCCTAAACTCTGCATTAGAAAACACTTTAACAAGATTATTCTCTAAGTATGAAGAAGTTCTCTCCTAAATATTCCTTGTGATCCTGTCTTAGCTACATCGCTGGGTCATTCCCAGGCCGGTTGGAAGCAATGGCAGCCTTGTCAGCATTATGAGTGTTGGCATAACTCGGGTACCTGCAGAGTACTCTGCAGCATTCTGAAGAGTGCTCACACTGCCCAAGTCGCAGTGTGTGGAGGTCTGCCAGATAGACTAGATGATTTGGGGGAGGGAGCTGACTACAGGGAGAAAAAAAAATAACAAAAACCACTACCTCTACCATTTGGTTCAAAGTTATGGTTTTTTTGTTTGTTTGTTTGTTTTTAATTTCTATAGGGACTTCTCTGATCCATGGATTATTTGGAAATGTGCTCTCTAGTTTGCAAATATTTGGAATTTTTTAAAATTTATTACACTGATTTCTAGTTGGGTTTTATTGTGGTCAGAGACACACACTGTATAATTTCAATTCTTTTATATTTTTCAACATTTATTTTGGCCTCAGGATATGGTGTATCTTGTTATACGTCTGTGCGCTCTTGAAAATCATATACTTTCTGTTGTTTCTTTGTGGAGTGTTCTATAAATGTCAGTTAGAACCTGTTGATAGATGGTGCTGTGGAGTTCTATATCTTTGAATCTGTGGGTTACTGCTTTATGCCAACTTGGGGATATTTTTAGCCATTACTTCTTCAAATACTTGTTTTCAGTCCTGCCCACTTTGTCCTCTCCTGGGATGTAGATGACATGAACATCACATCTTTTTAAAAATATCTCATATCCCTGAGTCTCTGTTCATTTTTACTTTTAGTTATTTATTTTTTATGATTTTATTTATTTATTTGATGAGAGATAGCACAAGTATACCAAACTTAGAGTAGGTCATGTTAGTGGTATCTTCCTTGGAATACTTGAAGAATTCTGGGAACAAAGCTGATCTGTCTCATAAAATGTCCTCTTATATTATTCTCTGGCCTTTACAGCCCACCAACCTACCATAGGAAATAACCTCATTCTTTTAATTATAACAGAAAAATTATATTATTGGGCTACAATGGAAATTTATATTTCCAAGGTATCATATTTTAGTTAATTCATTAAGAATATGATGGCACTGAAATTGGACTTCACATGCCATATGTTAACTAAGAAAAACAGGTAATAAAGATGTCACTGATAATATTTACCATATAGATGTGGGAATCCAGAATAAGAAAATAGAAATACAAACATGCACATACACATACACAAACAAACACACAAATTGCAGAGATCATTAAAAATAAATTTCTCCATGTAATAATTTTGTTTTACAACTTAAAGATTAAATGCTACCCTTATATTTGGTGATAACCTTATATTAATTACCGTAAATGTGATAAATCAATATAATAAATCAAATACAGAATATATGTGTGTGTATGTATATATATATATATATATATATATATATATATAAAAGCCAGGGTAGTTTTTCTTAATTTTATTATAGTCCTATATAATCTAAGATAGTTAATGCTCTTCCAAAGAAGTCTAACATTAAGTGACATGAACATCTGGGAATATAGTCTTCATTTTTTCTTCAATTTTTCTTTGATTTGTCTGGAATATATGATCAAAAGTACTTCAAACTTTCCAAACATCTAAATACCTGATATCTCAATTCAGTTTATACACTTTTTAAAACCTGAAATTTACACAGATTGAAATTATTAGATCTGTTCAATGTGTTTGTTTAAGTACTTATCATAGAACTACGCATTTTTTAAAAAATCTTACAAAAGAGCAAGAGAGACAACAGGTGGAAAGCAGGTTTTGAAATTTAACATATTGAAATTCTTACCATTAAGCCACCTGTAAATAGCAGAGTTGTTTCTCTCCCATTTACATATCAATTTACCATTAATAGCTTGTGATGCTTTGCATTTCATAAAAATTCTCGGCAAGGTGTTTTTAATTAGAGGCTGGATTTCAGAAATTAAAAATATTATTTCAAGTTTATCATTTTAAAGTATGTTCTATTAATTGGACTCAGATGCCAATGAATACTTTATTGGAGGGGAGAGATACCTTCAGTCTATTACACACAATAAGCAAAAAGAGTCATCTTAAGCTCTATGGTCAGTTCTCTTCAATCATCAGGTTATCCCATTGCTGAGTTGTATGAAATTGCCAATCTGCAAATATACTGACCTTAGCAACATGAGTTTCAATTATGCTAAAAGGCAAACTCCATGCTCTCTTTATACCACCTCTCACTGCACTACAAACCAGCTGATAGAAATGATTGAGGTGTTTTATGTCCTTTCTCTTGTCAAAATCAACTTTCTGAAAAGCAAGCAATTCTGAAAAGCATAGAGAAGAAAATAAATTATCAGCAAATATCATTCCATCAGAAATATCCTTTAAAAGAAAAGATTTTATTTATTTATTTATTTGACATAGAGAGTCAGTGAGAGAGAGAGTGAGCAAGGACAGGCAGGGGGAGCAGCAGAGGGAGAGGGAGAAGCAGGCTCTCTGCTAGCAGAGAGCCCAATGTAGGGCTCAATCCCAGGACCCTGGGATCATGACCTGAGCCCAAGGCAGACTCTTAACGACTGAGCCACCCAGGCACCCCTCCTTTGTTTTTTTTAATAGTCCACAAATCTATTATAGAGAGATACATAAAGTATAAAGCTTTAAGTAGAATAAACTAAGATATGATTTTTCACATACGGATAATACCATACATGTTACATGTTACTTTAAAAGTAATTATGTTTAATCTTATTAAATTAAAATTTAATTATATATTGAAGTATAATTAAAATCCAATATTATATGAGTTTCAAGTATACGATATAATAATTCAATTCTATACATTATTTAATAACTTCACAATAATGTATTTATAGTCCCCTTCATCTATTTCTTCCATCCATTCATCCTCCACTCCTCTAGCAACTACTACTTTGTTTCTGTATTTAAGAAATTCTTTTTGTATATTTGTTTCTGGTTTTCTCTCATTCATTTGTTTTGTTTTGTTTTTAAATTCCACATACAAATAAACTCATGTTATTTGTCTTTCTCTGATATCACACTTAATATTATGACCTTTAAATCCATCCATGTGTCGCAAATAGCAAGATACCATTATTTTATATGGCTAATATTTCATTATATAGGTATATGTATAACTATACCATACATATTTTATTTTATATATATAAATTTTACATTTATATTTATTATATATATAAATTTCAAATACACACAAACACACACACACACGCCTATACCACAATTTCTTTATCCATTCCTCTATTGATGGACACTTGGGTTTCTTCCATAATTTGACTATTATAAATAATGCTGCAATAAACATTGGGGTGTATATGTCTTTTCACATTAGGGTTTTTATTTTCTTGGTGTAAATACCCAATGGTGGAATTATTAGATCATATAGTAGTTCTATTTTTCATTCTTGGAGGGGCCTCCATACTCTTTTCCATAGTTTGCATTCCCACCACAGGGCACAAGGGTTCCTTTCTCTCCAAAACTTGTTATTTTTTGTCTTTTTGATTCTGGTCATTCTGACAAGTGTAAGGTGATACCACGTTTTGGGTTTGATTTGTGTTTTCCTGATGATTAGTGAGTGGTATTGAGCATCTTTTCATGTGTCTGGAGAAGTGTCTATTCAGGTCCTCTGACCATTATCTAATTGAATTATTTGGGATTATTTGGGTGCTGAATTTTATAAATCTTTATATATTTTGGATATTAACCCCTTACCTGATATAGCATTTGCAGATAAATATATTTTCCCATTCAAGTAGATTGCCTTGTCATTTGTTGATGTTTTCCTTTCCTATGCAAAACCTTTATGCTTTTGTGTAATCACAATAGTTTATTTTTGTTTTTGTCTCCCTTGCCTGAGAAACAGATCTAGAAAAACATTTTTATGGTCTATGTCAAAGATATCACTGCCTTTGTTCTCTTGTGGGAGTTTTATGGTTCCAGGCTGCAATTTTAGGTCTTTAATCCATTTTGAGTTTATTTGGGTATGTAGTATAAGAAAGTAGTCTAATTTCATTCTTTTTCCTATAGCCATCCAGTTTTCCCAACACAATTTGTTGAAGAGACTTTTTCTCACTGTATATTCTTGCCTCCCTGACAAAGATTAATTGACAATATAATTGTAGGTTTATTTCTGGGATCTCTATTCTGTTCCATTCATCTATGTGTCTGTTTTGGTGCCAGTACCATACCGTTTTAATTACTATAGCTTCATAGTACATCTTGAAATCTGAGATTGTGATATCTTTGGCTTTCCAAAGATTCCTTTGGTAATGCAGGGTCTTTTGTAGTTCCATATAAATCTTAGGACTATTCTAGTTATGTGAAAAATGTTGGTATTCTGATAGGAATTGTATAAAATCTGTACATTGTTTTGGGTAGTATGGACATTTTAACAATATTGGTTCTTCAGTCCAAGAACATGAGATATATTTTTACTTTCATTGATTCACTTTCTTGTATCAGTATTTTATCCTTTTTAAAGTACAGGTCTTTCACCTTCTTGGTTGAGTTTACTCCTAGGTTTTTATTCTTTTTGATTCACTTGTAAATATAATTGTTTTATTAATTTCTCTTTCTGCTACTTCATTATTGCTGTACAGAAATGACAGAAAAAACAGATACCTATATATTAATTCAGTGACCTTTGACTACTGAATTCATTTGTCAGTTCCAGTAGTTTTTGTGTAGGTGTGTGCTTTTGTTTATTTTTTTTTTTGTTTTTGTTGGTGTCTTAAGTGTTTTCTAAATAAAGTATCACACCATCTGCAAATAGTGACAGTTTCACTTATTCTTTATCAATTTATTTATTTATTTATTTATTTATTTAAAGATTTTATTTATTTACCCGAGAGAGAGGCAGTGAGAGAGCATGAGCGAGGAGAAGGTCAGAGGGAGAAGCAGACTTCCCGTGGAGCTGGGAGCCCGATGCGGGACTCGATCCCGGGTCTCCGGGATCATGACCTGAGCCGAAGGCAGTAGTCCAACCAACTGAGCCACCCAGGCGTCCCTCTTTATCAATTTAAAAGCTTTTTTTTTCTTGTTTGAGTGCTGCAGCTAGAACTTCTAGTACTATGTTGAATAAAAGTGACAAGAGTCAACATCTTTGTCTTGTCCCTGATCTTAGAGCTTTCTCTCTCTTTCTTTTCTTTTTTTAACCATTACATATGTTAGCTGTCTTATTTTAACCATTACGTATCTTAGAGCTGTCTCTCTCTCTCTCTCTCTTTCTTTTCTTTTTTTAACCATTACGTATGTTAGCTGTGCAACATACAACATATGCAAACTTTATTATGCTGACATATGTTCCCTCTAAACCTACTTTATTGAAAGTTTTTATAATGAATGGATATTGTATTTTGTCAAATTTTTTCTTGTATCTATTGAGATAATCATATGGTTTTGATCCTTATTCTTGTTAATGTGATGTATCACACTGATTGATCTCTAAATATTGATCACCCTTGGATCCCTGCTAAATCTCACTTCATTGTGGTGAATGATTTTTTAATTTATTAAAAGCTTTGTTTTGCTGACATCTTGTTGATAGTTTTTGCATCTGTGTTCATCAAAGATTGTGGTCTATATTTTTCTTTTTCTTTTATAAATTTTGTTCATTCCTTCGTTCCTTCCTTTCTTCCTTCTTTCTTTCCTTGTGTAGTGCCTTTGTCTGATTTTGGTATCAGGGTAATATTGGCCTCTAGAATGAATTTGGAAACTTTGTCTTCTCTTCTATTTTTGGAATAGTTTGAGAAGAATAGATATTAACTTTGCTCTAAATATTTGGTAGAATTCACTTCTGGTCTCCAGGTGTAGCCATCTGGCCCTGGACTTTTTGAAAGTATTTTTGATTACTGTTTCACTTTCATTGCTAGTAATTAGTCTGTTCAAATTTTTTATTTCTTATTCAGTTTTGGAATTATATGTTTCTAGCTATTTACCCATTTCTTCTAAGTTGACCATATATCTGGCATATAATTTTTTTCACATTATCCTTTATGTCCCTGTGGTATCAATTTTTAATTTTCCTTCATTTCTGATTTTACTTATCTGAGTCCTCTCTTCTTTTCTTTATGAGCCTGGCTAAATGTAAATCAATTTTGTTTATCTTTTCAAAGAAACAGCCCTATGCTTTCTTTGATTTTTTTATGTTTTCTTAAAAGTCTGTCTCTATTTCATTTATTTTTGCTCTAATCTTTATTATTTCCTTCATTCCACTGGATTTGGGCTTTGTTTATTATTCTTTTTGTAGCTCCTTTAGATGTAATGTTAGATGTTTTTGTTTGCTTTTTTGAGGTAGATCTTTATGCTGTAAACTTCCCTCTTAGAACAGCTTTTGCTTTGTCCCAAAGATTTTGGACTACTGTGTTTTATCTTCGTTTTGTCTCCATATATTTTTTATTTCTCCTCTGACTTCTTGGTTGACCCATTGATTATTTAGTAGCATGTTATTTAGCCTCCATGTATTTTTGCTCTTTCTCAGTGTTCTTAAAATCAACTTAAAAATAATCTTAGACATTATATGCGAATAATTAAAACATCCACATATGAAGATTTAATAACAGAAAATAAAGATTTCAGCTTCAAATGGTTGAAGACTACTAATACTATAATGGGTAATAAAAGGCCTGTACAATTTAAGTTGTATGACTCTGTTGTTAATATTTTTAATGAAAATATTTTGATTTACTTATTTATCATTTATATTTAATTTTTTAAAAGATTTTCTTTATTTATTTGAGAAAGAGAGTGAGAGAGAACATGAGAGGAGAGGGGGAGAGAAGGTCAGAGGGAGAAGCCCCATGGAGCTGGGAGCCAGAGGCGGGACTTGATCCCGGGACTCAAGGATGGTGACCTGGGCCGAAGGCAGTCCTTTAACCAACTGAGCCACCCAGGTGCCCTATATTTAATATTTTTAATGAAAACTAGTAATAATCAGGTCTAAAGCAAGGAGTAAAGCAGGAGCTTTTAAGAATATGTGGTTTGTTCAGATAAAAACCCTCAAGTAAGCACTAACACTTCCCTTATTGCCACTTAAAATACTTTCTGTTTAATTATTGAGGAAAATAAATCACGTTGATATAGAAATGATCTTAATATCCCTTTAAAAATAATTTAAATTTTCTATTTGATTTTCTAATATAAATTTTCCTGAATGCTGAAATTAGTTTGCTATGAGTCTTTTTCATGAATTCAGGTTATTTATGATGTCACTAAACATGTCAAAAAAGATAACTCTTTAACAGAATACCAAAAGAAGTTTTCTAATAATATTTGAAATGCCAATTAAGTTTATAAAGTTAATTTCAAAAAATCAGAATTACATAAATCATAAGAGATTATACCAGATTTCTACAAGTATGAATTTATGATACCATATGTTTAGAATAGCCAATCTTAAAGCTATAAATTACCCTGATTATACATCTTCTTTTACTTTTGATAAACAAATTTAACAAATCAATTTTTCCAAATTTGAGTGCAATAGAAACAGCCAATTATTAAAAAAAATTATCAAAAATATTTATGCCTATCAGTTTTTCAATCATGTTTGCTAATATTGTCATTAATAGTTTTGAGGGTTATGTTTTTATGCCAGCAGAAAAATTACTACCTTATGTGAAAACTACAATAAATATAAAATGTGTCTAAATACTTTCTTTCAACTAAACTGCTTCAATTTACACAAATTTTATTATTCAGCAAAGATCACCTTTTTTTTAAATTTTATGGTTTATTTACCTTTTGTCTAAAATGAAATGTTTACAATCCCCCACAGGCCACTACCCTTTAGTATCTTTAAGAAGAAAATAGAATTTTACCCTTCCTACCCTCTCCTACACACACTCTCAGGAACCTCACTTCAACAATTTTGCTGATTTCTGATTTCAGTATTTCACAGTGAGCTATTAAAAAGCAATTAACTGTGAATGAATTTATTTTTTCTATTATTTTTTCAAAAGGTTCAATCAAGTAACCCTGCCTTGTTATTTATGTTCCAAGATACTATCAATCATTTCCTTTTAAAAGATATCAGTACCAGAGAGTATTAAACATTTTATCATTTCTGATGCTCTAACAATGCCTTAAATTTCATATATATTTTATAGCATGTTCCATCCTTTAGAAAGATATTGAAAATATATGGCAAAATGAGTTGTGTTTAAACAAATGCCCAGCTCTTCTAAATATACCTAATAGTTGCAGAGAAAATGAGATTTTTAGTGTAAATTGATACCTACAAATGCAGCCATACCTACTTATCTACTTTTATTTTGTAACAGTTTTATTGAGGTATAATTTATAGACTATAATATTCAGTCACATTGTCTGTACAAAATATTTTTTACTACACTCACAGAACTGTTCAACTATTACTGCATCAATTTTGGAATATTTCATCACACCAAAAATAAACCAAATATATAGTATTTATATATTTCCTCTCTATACTAGGTAAGTACTAATCTACTTTCTATCTGCATATATTTGCCTATTTCCCTCTCCATACTAGGTAAGTACTAATCTACTTTCTATCTGTATACATTTGTCTATTCTGACATTTCATATAAATAAAATCATAAAATATAGTCACCTCACTTAGCATAATATTTTCAAGGTTCATCCATGTTGTAGCATGTATTATTACTGCATTCATTTTATTACTAATATTCCATTATGTGGACATACCACATTTGCTTATATATTCATTGGTTAAAGGGCATTTGATTGCATCCAACCCTTGGCTATTATGAGTAATACTGTTATCAATATTTATGTTTAATTTTTACTGTGGATGTGTGTTTTCATTTTCAGGTATATACTTAGGAGTGGGATTACTATGTCAAAGATCACTCTGTGTTTAACATTTTGAGTTACATACTCTTCTGGGTGCCTTGAGTTAAGTCTACATCATTTCTATCATCAGACTGTCGATTTCTATGAAGAAACCAGTTGGGAAAATGACAGATTGCATTGAAATTGTAGATATTTGGAGGATCTTTCTCATCTAAAGTTTTATTTATTTTTTTTCCTTTTTTAAAAATTTCATTTCTTTTCACCGTAACAGAATCCATAGTTTTACAACACACCCAGTGCTCCATGCAATGCTTGCCCTCCCTATTACCCACCCCTGGCTCCCCCAACCTCCCACCCCCGCCGCCCCTTCAAAACCCTCAGGTTGTTTTTCAGCGCCCATAGTCTCTCATGGTTCATCTCCCCCCCAATTTCCCTCAACTCCCTTCTCCTCTCCATCTCCCCATGTCCTCCGTGTTATTTGTTATGCTCCACAAATAAGTGAAACCATATGATAATTGACTCTCTCTGTTTGACTTATTTCACTCAGCATAATCTCTTCCAGTCCCGTCCATGTAGCTACAAAAGTTGGGTATTCATCCTTTCTGTTGGAGGCATAATAATATGGCCACGGTCGCCAAACTGTGGAAAGAACCAAGATGCCCTTCCACGGACGAATGGATAAGGAAGATGTGGTCCATATACACTATGGAGTATTATGCCTTCATCTAAAGTTTTAAATATTATGTCTTCAAATTCATAAACTTTACCAATTTTCTTTAATTTCTGTCTTTAATTTACTTCAGTGATGCTTTATAGTTCTTATTAGGAATTTATTTCTAAGTACTTAGTTCTTTTTTATGTTATTTTAATGGGAATTATTTTATTAATTTCATTTTTGCATTGATCGCTGAAAGTGATTGATTTTTGTCTATTGACTTTGTGCTCAATATATACTTAAGGCCTCTTACATTTTTTTAAGCCTCCCCCCCCACCCCCCATTCTTCAGATTGGACAGTCTCTATTGATCTATCTTGATGTTTTCACCTTTGCTAATTCTTTCCATACTAGGAACTAATTCTTTCCATACACTACTGAGCTTCTCTGATAAACTTTTTATTTCAATTATTGTAACTTTAACTCTAAATTTTCTATTTGGCTTTTTAAAAATATAGTTTCCATATATTTATTTATATTTTCTATTTGCTGTAATGTTTTCTTCATAGCTTTATTCATTTATTTAACCATGATTTCCTTTATTCTTTGAACATACTTATAATGCTACTTAGTATGATTCAGTCTTTCATGTCAAATTTGATATGTGATTGATTTCCCAGCCTCTTTCCATTTTCTGACTTCCCCCTTCTCTATGGGTCATATTTTTCTAATTCTTTACATAATATTTTGTTGAAAACTGGACATTTTAACTAAAATACTGTAACAACTTTGGATAATACCCTTCTTTCTGTATTATAATTTTTGTTTTTTAATTTGTTTAGTGACTGCCTGGATTATTTTAATTAAGTCTTTTTCCTCTGCAATATAAAGTCCTTGATATCCTTCCTCAGGGTGAAGCCTTGGGCATGTGCAGCAAGCAATATGGCAGTAGCTTTAATAATGCTCTACTACTATGAGTGACTCTTTCCCTGACCACATGCAGCTTCACTATAAAGTTCTACTAACTGTTCACTCATTGCTGTACTGTTTTCAACAATGCCCTGGAACATAATTTTCTCCACAGACTCATTCAATTACTTTTGACCTCCTTTGCAGGGATAGTTCAGGAATTCAGTGTTTGAGGTTTGTTCTGCCTCTAGAAAATCTCTTCTTGGTTGTCCGTTTCCCTGGTTCTTTCTGGTAAACTTATTGGCCTATTGTTTATCTTACCTCTCTATTGAAGCTGCAAGTCTTCTCTTAATCACTTTCCCCAAAAAAGCATTAATTATTTTTGAGAGCACCTGTAGGCATGAACTTCATTACACTCTTTCAGAAAAAGTCAATTCCTTCGGGAGAGCTTTGGTTCTTTGTGTTGTATAATCTGTCTGTACCCTGAGCAAATCTGTGAGCTATGGTTCTAGAGGTAGAGGAGTGGGAATGGGTACATTTCTCCCTGAGTGATATCCTTTTTTTTAGAAGATGGACACTAGGCTGGTGATAGTCATCCCTGGTCTTCTTGGCTTGTGTCCTTTAATGTGGAAACTTCTCCCTATAAATAGGCAAGGGAGAAAATGATCAGGACACCAACATTTTCAGTAGTCCATGATGGCAGTAGAGCCACTGCCTCCTCAATTTCTCATCTGCATTCCAGGACCTGGCCTCATGAGAAACTGTGGACTCTGAGAAACAAACTGAGGGTTTTGGAGAAAGGGTTTGGGGGGTGGGGTGAACCTGGTGGTGGGTATTATGGAGAACACATATTGCATGGAGCACTGGGTGTGGTACACAAACAATGAATTTGGGAAACTAAAAAATATAAAATTAAATTTAAAAAAAGGTAATGGGACAGGGAGTGTGAGATGAGGGAATGAGAATTCCTAATACACAGCCCCTCCCAGGAATATACCATATGCCATAATTAGGAGATTTGGGGATAAGAAGCCCTGTATTAGCTACACCAACATGCAGTGGAATTTCTTTTACAAGGGTTGGGAGAATGCAAAGGGATCATAGTTAAAATGCCTCAGACTATGACTTTTCTTTCCATTTTAGTATATTACCCTGAATAAGTGTCTTTCACTTTCTTTATGCCCTTAAAAGCATTTCTGGAGGGACGCCTGGGTGGCTCAGTTGGTTAAGCCACTGCCTTCAGCTCGGGTCATGATCCCGGGGTCCTAGGATCGAGTCCCACATTGGGCTCCTTCCTCAGTGGGGAGCCTGCTTCTCTCTCTGCCTCCGCCTGCCACTCTGCCTACTTGTGTTCTCTCTCTCTGACAAATAAATAAATAAATAAAATCTTTAAAGAATTTGGAACTTTATCCTGTAGATAATTAAAAAAAACACATTTCTGGAGACTTTAAGTGGTTGATTTTTTGTTGTTCTTCAATTTTCACCCACTTTTCTGGGGATTTGGCTCCACAGAGTTCCCCACATTGTTTTTTGAGTTAGGGAACTCACATGAACCTATTTTCACATCAGTAATGATAATGATGTTATTATACAGAATGAACATCATACCAGATTTTTAAAACATATGTATTTCCCCCCAGATAATTAAGCATCTGATCAAACACATTTAATTGTGGTTCCTCTATGGTGAGAGTAATCTGTGTGTTCTCAATAAATTGGAACTATCTGTGACACCACATTACCCCTCCTTCCCTACTTATGTGTTAGTGTGTGTGTTTGGGTTTCTCTTCCCCACAAACTTGGACTTTCTTGAAGAATGATAGTTCTTATTCATCTTTGTGTTGTCTTAAACATATCACATACCCTACATTATATGTTTTGAATATGCTAGTTAGCTGATTATTTGGTAGATAACAACTGTCTTGCTAGATATTAGGAAATATAAGTAGATTTTGGTTTGTGAAAGCACAGACTATTGCATTTTAACATAACGTAAAGTGAGGTGGGTGAGAATTCAAGAGTCTTTTGGTTAGTTGTGAGTTGGAGGTACACAAAACCCATTACATACTTTCAGATCTCTCCATCTACTTTTTCTGACTCTAAGTCTGTATAACTCTCCTTGTGGTTGAATAATAACTGGAGCTGACCTGAAACACCAACAGTTTTTAAATCTTTCTACAAGTTCCAGAGAAATACAGAATTCTATGGACATCTTTGCATGTGAAAGAGTTCCTTAGGAAAGAATTAGGTGGCTGAGGAAATATGTTACTCAATTATCAAAACCTTAGTAAGTTGACCTGATTTCTATAAATTACATATTGTGGACTAAGACATTTCAGCACACTAGCCTAAGTTTCATATCGGACTGACAGATAGCCTCTTGGAACCACCATTTAATAAAACAAATAAAACAACAATAAGGTAACTGGAAAAACAACTGTAATCTAGTAGATTGAATGAAAAACTGTTTCAGACTGTAAAGATAAATTTATCTGAGGAAGAATTTTAACAGAACACAAGAATTCCTAGATCAGTGTTGAGTAGAAGTTTAACAAATACTTATTTGGATGAATGTACTTGATCCAGGTTGCAAATGCTTTAAGAAAGTCTCATTCTCCCCTTTTGTGAATATCTGGGAATATTTAGCGGTTTGATGTTTTCTAAATATGTTAATTGTCTTAGGAAATCTGTAAGAAAGTGAAGGGTTAGTAAAGAGACAATCTTTAGTAAAGAGACAGCTTTTAGTATAAAATGGGGACGAGTCCCAGGTGGGAGATTTTAATTAAAATCTTGTATCAGATAATTAATATTCTTGTTTTTTTTAAAGATTTTATTTATTTATTTGACAGAGAGAGAGATCACAATTAGGCAAATAGGTAGGCAGAGAGAGAGGGGGAAGCAGGCTCCCCACTGAGCAGAGAACCCAGTGCAGGGCTCAATCCCAGGACCCTGAGACCATGACCTGAGCCAAAGGCAGAGGCTTAACCTGCTGAACCACCCAGGTGCCCCTCTTGTTTTGTTTTGTTTTGTTTTTTAATATATGTAAGTCTATTTAAGTGTACTATTCAAATTATTGTACAACCCTTTAATACTTGAAGTTATTTATTCAGTAACATTTTACTAAGTTTTTAATTATAATTCTAGTATAGTTTAATTCTAGTATAATATATACAGCATTATATTAGTTTCAGGTATATAATATAGTGATTCAACAGTTCTATACATTACTCAGCACTTATGATAAATGTACTGTTTAACCCCCATCACCTATTTCATCTATATGCCCACCTATTCAGTAATTTTTATAATCATTTAGAAATCTCTCTTGCATTCAATTACATCCAAATATCATAAGTAAAAAATGAAAAAAGTTCTATCTCTTCCAGACATAAATTCTATAATATCCTCATATTAATATTATAGATAAAATATAAAAACTTAATTTAAATTATATCTAATTTAAACTTCCATGTAAAAACAAGTATTTCTTTGGCTCTGTATGTGTGTATATTCAAACAAGCCCCTTAAAAAGAGAAAGATTAAAGAGCATATGTACACCTCAAATCCAACTATGAAACATACACTTATGAAGTCAGACATTAATTTTACAACTTACTGAACAATCACCTATTCCTCTAAATTAATACAGAATTAAGTATACCTATATTAAAATATTTTTTCTACTTCAAATTAACCCTGAATATCAGAACAATATGCCAGTATTAGGCATATATGCAAGTGTAGTATTGTGTTTACTAGAGAACATCACTTAATAACATAAGGATCATGTATCTAAAAAAAGAGGGAAATCTAATATTTTTAACAGTGAAATTACACCTGTACTTATTGTGTTTGAGTGCAAAGTACATCAAATGGTGCTGTGTTCTTTGGATGTTCCCTTTTAATAAAAATAAACATAAAGAAAAAATGACATTTTAGTGTATGCCACAGACAAGAAAATAAGAACAATCTGCTTCTAGAAAAAGACTTCATACTCAAATTTTGAAAATAAACTGTTTTCTGAACACACACATTCCAGCACCCAATGCAATATCAATTTACATTTATTGTCCCGATATAATTATTGTTTGTCCCTTGTTGTTATTAAAGATGTTATGATTTAGACTACAGATTTATATGGTTACCTAACCATAGATTTCCTAGAAATCATGACATTTATGTATTCTTTCAGTTAAATATTGAAAGTCTTCAAAAGAGTCTTCAAATTCTTCCCCTGGGAGATTAAAATTATTAATCTATTGTATTAACTAATACCAATTACTATTCATTGCTTTCTATTATTTTTTTTGCAGGTTAGTTTAAAACAACTGATATTCTTGCTTAAAACCATGCTATAATTTTTAAATAGCCTTAGTAAGGCATAATTAAAATAATTAGTTATTTTCTTTGGGAGAACAATTTGATGATTATTGGTAATCATATACAGTGATGTATGGTACAGAACATGTTCATCTACAACATTGCCCATGTGCCGCTTCATAATCAGTCCAGCCTCTGATTTCCAGCTCTAGGCAGATGCTGGTTTGTTTCCCAGAACTACAGTTCTGCTTTTCTAGTATTTCATATAGATACTTGATTTCTGTAATTGAGCATGCTTTTGAGACTCGTCCATGTTGTTCTGTTCATGACCACTGTGTTCATTTTTATTGTTGAATAATATTTTGTAATTTGTTTCTCTTTTCATCAGTTGATGGAAACTGAGTAATTTCCTATTTTTGACTAAATAAAGTTTTGGACTATTCTGGTGTAAATTTTTGGAAAATATGTTTTGATTCATTTAGGGTCAATACATAGTATGAGATTGCCAGGTCACATGGTAAATTCATATCACCTTTTGAGATACAGGTACGCTCTTTACAAAGTGACTGAACGACTATTCCTACAGTGGTTTGGAGATGTGCTTGCTTCATAAATTCAGCAGCACTTGGTATTGGTGGGCGTTTTAACTTTAGTCATATTGGTGGGCATGTGGTGGTTAACTTGCATTTCACTGATGACAAGAACTACTGAGCCTTTTTTCACCTGCCTAATTATGATCATTTCCATTTGTAAAATTTCTGTTCAAGGATGTTGTCATTTTTTAATGACTTTTCTGCCATTTTTTAAAAGATTTTTAAAAATTTATTTATTTGACAGACAAATCACAAGTAGGTGGAGAGGCAGGCAGAGAGAGAGGAGGAAGCAGGCTCTCTGCTGAGCATAGAGCCTGATGCGGGGCTCGATCCCAGGACCCTGGGATCATGACTTGACCTGAGGCAGAGGCTTAACCCACTGAGACACTCAGGTGTCCCTTTTCTGCCATCTTATTAATGAATTGTAAGAGTTCTTTATGTTCTGAGCCTAGCATTTTGATGCTTTTATGTCTCGAAAATAACTTTTACTAGCATTAAATGTGCTTTTCCATTTTCTTAAATTTGTCTTTTGAAAAGAAAACATTTATACCTTTTATAAAATTACTTTTATAGATAATTTTATAGATCATTGTGTTTATGTCTCATATAACAAAACTTTTCTTAGCCCAATGTCACTAATATTTTAGCTCATCATCTTCTTAAAAATTAACAAATTTAGTTTTTTATTGGTTTAGGTATATTATCCACTTGAGGTTAATGTTTGCATATAATATGCAAAAACTGAGGAACTTTTATTTCCATTCAAATGCTTAGTTTATATTGCACAATTTTTTTTTTAAATTCTATCTTTTTCCCCATTGAATTACCATGGAACTTCTGTTGAAATCCAATTGCTAATATAAATATGGTACTATTAATGAACTCTCTATTCTGCTCCAGTGACTCATATGTCTATTTTCATATAACACAATCTTTTAAAAATTATAGCGAAGACTTGGTAGCAGAATTTCTCTAGACTTGCAATTTTTCAACTCTTATTTTTCTGCCTATAGTGTACTTTGTTTTATCATGTAAATCTTAAAAATCAGTTTTCCAAATTCACCACATAACTTTCTAGTATTGTGATTAAGATTCCATACATTTAGAAATTAATTTGTGAAAGATTGTAATCTTAAAAAAATGAATCTTAAACAAGGAATAGCTTTCCCTTTAGTTACAGCTTACTTAATTTCCCTTTGCAATATTTGTGGATTTTATAGAGCCATTCCATGTCTCTTTTTAAAATTATTCCTCAGTATATTACTTATGTAATTTAAAAAATTTTGTTGAAGTATAACTAACAAACTATGAAACTCATCCTTACAGGTGAATTCAATGATGTTAGTACATTTGCAGTGTTGTGCATCTGCCATTGCACTCTATTGTAGAGCATTTTTATCACTCAAGACACTAATCTGTGTGTCTGCAGCTATTTCTATTATTGCCTTCCACTTCTAGGCAACCACTGATCTGCTTTCTGTGTCTCTAACTTTGCATTTCTAGACATTCTATATAAAAGAAATCATACAATATCTGTTCTTCATGTCTGACTTTCTTCCTCCTGACTTAACATAATGTTCTTGAGATTCACCCAAGTTATATCATCTATCAATATTTTATTGCTTTTAACTCCTAGGTAGTATTCCCTGGTACTCCACACTTTCGTTTATCCATTCACCAGTGGAGAGATATTTAAATTGTTTTCAGTTTAGGGCTATTATGGATAATGCTACTATGCATATTCACAAACATGCATGTTTTTATTTATTTTCGATAGTTTCCTAAGAGTGCAAATGCTGAACTGTATGATATTTATATTTAACTTAAAAAAAAAAAAAACAAAACCAAACTCCTTCCAAATTGGCTGCGTCATTTACATTCCCACTAGCAATATATGATTGCAATTTCTCCATTTTGTTGCTAAGGCCCCATATTATCTGTATTTTGTATATTTTAAACATCTGTTCTAGTATATGTATAGTAGTGCCTCACTGTGATTATAATTTGTATTTCTCCAATGTCTAATTAAATTTGACATCTTTTTATGTGTATATCTTATTGGTGAAATGTCTATTAAATTTTTTATATTATATATTTGGATTATTAAATTGTAAGCATTCTTCATAAACTCAAGATAGAAGTCCTTGACAAATTGTTATTTTCAAGTATTTTCTTACTATCTGTAGTATTTTTCTTTGTATTAATGGCATCATTCAAAGCACACATTTTTTTAAAATTTTAATAAAATCCAAATTATATGATTTTTCTTTCTATGCAGTTTACTTTTCTTTCTTTCTTTTTATTAAGATTTTAAAAATTTATTTGACAGAGAGGGACATACAGCAAGAGAGGGAACAAAAGCAGAGGGAGTGGGAGAGAAGCAGGGAGCCCAATGAGGGGCTCAATGTGGGGCTTGATCTCAGGAGCCTGGGATCATGACCTGAACCGAAGGCAGATGCTTAATGACTGAGCCACCCAGGCACCCCTGCAATTTACTTTTCATGTTGGATCTAAAAACTTGCTGCCCAAGTCAAGCTCCTGACAATTATTTTGTATGCTTTCTCCTAGAGATTTTATAATTTTAGCTTTTACAGTTAGTTATATAATCCATTTGAGCTAAATTTTATGTATGGATTGAGGAAACTGTCCAAGTTAAATATTTTTATGTGAATATCCAATTTTTCCAGAATTGTTGAAAAAAGTATCCTTTCTCCATTTTGTCTTGGCAACTTTACCAGAAATCTTTATTTGAAGACTCTCATTGTCCTTTAATTAAAACATGTTACTGTCTTGATTACTGTAACTTTATTGTTTGCTTTGATTCAGGGTAGTATAAGTCCTCTACTCTGTACTATTTTTTTTCAAAATTATTTTGCTATTTTAGATCTTTTGCATTTCCACATAATTTTTTTAAAAAGCTTTTATTTATTTGTTTGACAGACAGAGATTACAAGTAGGCAGAGAGGCAAGCAGAGAGAGAGAGGGGGAAGCAGGCTCCCCGCTGAGCAGAGAGCCCGATGCTGGGCTTGATCCCAGACCCTGAGATCATGACCTGAGCCTAAGGCAGAGGCTTTAACCCACTGAGCCACCCAGGTGCCCCTCCATATAAATTTTAGCATAATTTTTCAGTTTCTACCACAACAGCAACAACAACAAAAAAGCCTTTGGGGTTTTGTTAGGAATTTTGGCCTGGTTGGTGAAGAATTACCAGGTTGGTAATATTGAGGCTTTCAGTCCATGAATATGAAATATCTCTATTTATTTAGATCTTCTTTAATTTCCTTTAGCAAAATTTTCTAATTTTAACTATACATTAATTGCATTTCTGTTAAATTTATCTTTGAGAATTATATAGTTTTTGATATTATTAAAAATTAAGTTACTTCATAATTTCACTTTCAGATTGTTGTGACTATATTGAAATATAATTGATTTTTATATATTCAGTTAATATCCTGAAAGCTTGTTGTGATTCAGTTATTAGTTCTATCAATTGTATTGTAGTTTTCTCTGTGTTTTCTACATATACAATAATATTATCTGAAAATAATGACACATTTAATTATTCTTATCTGATATGGATACATTTGATTTCTTTCTATTACTCTATCAAATATGTGGGCTTATAGTTGCTTATTTTTATCCTTTATTATCCTTTCAATCTCCATTAGATCTGTAGTTATGCTCCCTCTTTCATTTCTGATATTATTAATTTGGGTCATTTCTTATATTCCATAATTAGCTTGACTATAGAGCTTTATCAATTTTATTAAACTTTTCAAAGAATCGGATTGTGGTTTCATTGATTTTCTTTATTGATCTTTTTTTTCAATTTCATAGATTTCTGCATTAATTCTTATTTTTTATTCTGCTTACTTTAGATTAAATTTATATATTTTTTTCTAGTTCCCAAAGTTGGAAACCTAAATTAATCATGTTTGATCTTTTGTCTTTTCTAATATATAATTCTTTGCTATAAATTTCCCTGAAGTACTACTTTTACTGCCTCCCACAAATTTTGATAAGTTGTCTTTGTATTGTTATTTCAAAAAAAATTTGTCTCTTGAGAGTTTTTTTTTAATATTAATCCACTGCTGTCTGAAAGGAGACACTGTGTGATTTCTATGCTTTTGAATTCATTAAAGTGTATTTTACAGCCCAGAGTATGGTGTATCTTAGTGAATTTTCCATGTGAATTTGAGAAGAATGTGAATTCTATTGTTGGATGAAGTAGACTACAGAAGGCAGTTGCATTTGGTTGATTTATGGTATTTTTGAGTTCAAATTTATCCTTATTTTCCAGCTGCTAGATCTCATTTCTGATAAAAGGCTGTTATCATTTCCAACTATGACTGGATTTGTTTATTTATTTTTTTAGTTCTTTTAGCTTTTCCTTCACATAGTTTGATGCTCTACTGTTAGACACATACAACCTAAGGATTGTTTTATTTTAGACAAAAGAAGACTGGAAAATAACTGAGTTAAAATATTTTAAAACCTAATATTTACCTGTTGGTAGTAGCAATGATAGGAACTAAAACTTCACCTTGAAGAAAACAACTCGGTCAACACTGTAAAGTAAATGAAGTGATTCCCAAATTGTATTCTTCAGAAGATAAAGTTGTGGCGATATTAATAAGTATTCTATGCGAAAAGTGTTTTGCAGGCAACTATATTGAGGAAGCAGCAATATTCAACCCTTATCACTCAGTGCCTTCATTCTTAAATCATACCACACTTTAATATATTAAAAGTTCCAAGAGGTTTTGCATTAATAAAAAATATACAACTATCAGTTATATCTTAATAAAGCTGGGGGAAAAAAGAGCAATATATGACTCCATTCAATAGATTTCCAAATTAGAATGTGCCTATAGGTACTTCATTAGCACCAGTCTTATATTTCATAAAATTTAGGTATATGACTCAATATATGAATATGCTAATGAACAAAACATTTTAATTATCTAATCTACATATGGATTATTATTCAAATTAACCTGTTAAATTTTGAAAATCTATATTATTAATGTTATCCTGAATATTTACATAAGTTGCTAAAATAGGTTATTATTTTTTATTTACAGCAAACACTAACTACTGATTTTCTGTTCCATAACTCTTACATATGAGGTGATGTAATAGGACACAAATGTCATGCAACACTTGTGTAATCTGTAATTCTGGTAAGGAACCCCAAACAAAATGATTAGAGTCACTTATTTGCATGATGTATTACTTCCATCCGGAGTCTCTTTGGAAATATAGTAGGGAAGATACTGGCATCTTACTTTAACTCCATGGAATATAAATAAATCTCTCCAGGGGAAAGATAAATAAGTCCATTGTCACCAGATTTACAACTTAAAATGTCTTCAAGGTCCCAGGGTTTCAGCCTACCTTGAAATGTAAATACACACCTCAGAAAGTAAATCTCTCTGGGGCTCTCTCTGTCTAATTAGTCATAAATTATCTTTCAAAACATGTTTTTTGCCCAGACTTCAAGTTTCAGTAAAATTTGTGTCTTAACTGTGCAGAAACTATCTTTCCTACAGGTCACATCCACAATGTAGTAATTAAAGCCAATCCAATTAAAATAAAATAATGTTTTTCTTTCAATATATGCAACACATAAGCAGTAATTTAGTCAATGTTGGTAACTCATTATAATTTATAATATTTTCTAGGTCTTTGTAAGAGAATATCATAGTAAAAATGATTATGTATATATAATAACAAAATGTATTGTTGAACAAAATATTTGAAATATTGACTGACCCTCCATGCTAAAAATTTTTTTTTAATTATTTTGACAGACAGAGATCAGAAGCAGGCAGAGAGGCAGGCAGAGAGAGAGGGGGAAGCAGGCTCCCTGCTGAGCAGAGAGCCCAATGTGGGGCTCCATCCCAGGACCCTGAGATCATGACCTGAGCCGAAGGCAGAGGCTTAACCCACGGAGCCACCCAGGCGCCCTGATGCTGAAAATACATTGAGGTCAATGCTGAACTTTATCAAATGTATGGAACCATTTGAAGCCTACTTCCAGAGATGAGAGGAAAGTACTCCTTAATCTTAAAAGTAGACAAAAGGATCTTTATAACAAATAGTTAAACTTCAGGGATGCCTAGGTGACTCTGCCTATTAAGTGTCTGCCTTTGGCTAGGTCATGATCCCAGGGTCCTGGATCAAGTTGTGCATTGGACTTCCTGCTCAGTGGGATGCCTGCTTCTCCCTCTGCCTGCTGCTTGCCCTGCTTGTGTTCTCTCTCTCTCTCTCTGCCTAAAAAATAAATAAAATCTTAAAAAGAAATTAAACTTTGTAAAAATCATTAAAAAACAGAACATTTCTCTCCTCATAACATTATATGGAATAATTTCAGGTGATGAAAAAACTCAGTCAAATCACACCTAATTACTTAAACAAGTGTGTGTGTGTGTGTGTGTGTGTGTGTGTAATGATATGTGAATCCATGGCATATGAGAACCTTGAGGTTAATCTATGTGTATGGCACTGTATATTAAACAAATATCAGAAATCAATCTCAGGTTTAAATGCATCATTGATTCCCCTGTCTTACTATAACAGTAAATTCTGTGTTCATATACTAACTGCTAGATTGGAGATCATTTTACCTTTTCATACAATATATGAATACAAGTCATGAAAATAACTAACATACAGCACTCAAAAATTTCAATAAGCTTCAGTAGCTCAGAACTATAAGATTTTTATTTGAAAATTGAAGTAAAAGTTTATTCTTCTTAAGTAATATGGCTATTAAATTAGTTTCAACTTTTTCTCTGTGGTCATTGCAATTGGTAGTTCAAGAAAACTGAAGAAACTTCCTAGGTGAATTTCCTACTGTTATTCATTCATTGGCTTAACATAACACCCTCTGGTTCCATCCATGTCATTTCAAATAGCAGGATTTTATTTTTTCTGATGGTTGCATAATATTCCATTGTGTATATATATATATATATATATATATATATATACCACATCCTCTGTCCATTTGTCCGTTGATGGACATCTGGGCTCTTTCCATGGTTTGGCTATTGTGGACACTGCTGCTATAAACACTGGGATTGAGTGCCCCTTCGGATCACTACATTTGTGTCTTTGGGGCAAATACCCAGTAGTGCAGTTGCTGGATCATAGTATAGCTCTATTTTTTACTTTTTGAGGAATCTCTATACTGTTTTCCAGAGCAACTGCACAAGCTTGCATTCCCATCAACACTGTAATAGGGTTGCCCTTTCTCTGCATCCTCGCCAACATCTGTCATTTCCTGACTTGTTAATTTTAGACATTCTGACTGGTATGAGGTGGTATTTCGTGGTGGTTTTGATTTGTATTTCCTGATGCCAAGTGAAGTGCAGGATTTTTCCGTGAGTCTGTTGGCCATCTGGATGTTTTCTTTGCAGAAATGTCTGCTCATGTCCTCTTCCCATTTCTTGATTAGATTAGTTGTTCTTTGGGTATTGAGTTTGATAAGTTCTTTATAGATTTTAGATATAGCCCTTTATTTGATAAGACATTTGCAAATATCTTCTCCCATTCTGCAGTTATCTTTTGGTTTTGTCCATTGTTTCCTTTGCTGTGCAAAAGCTTTTTATGTTAATGAAGTCCCAATAGTTCATTTTTGTATTTGTTTCCCTTGTCTTTGGAGACATGTCTAGCAAGAAGTTGCTGCAGCCAAGGTCACAGAGGTTGTTGCCCGTGTTCTCCTCTAGGATTTTGATGGATTCCTGTATCACATCTATAGCTTCCATCACTTTGAGGCTATTTCTGTGCATGGTGTAAGGAAATGGTTCAGTTTCATTCTTCTGCATGTGGTTGTTCAATTTTCCCAATAGCATTTTCTGAAAAGACTGTCTTTTTGCAATTAGATATTGTTTCCTGCTTTGTCTAAGATTGGCTGACTATTGAGTTGAGGATATATTCCTGGGATCTCTATTCAGTTTCATTGATCTATGTGTCTGTTTTTGTGACAGTACCATACTGTCTTGATGATTACATCTTTGTAATAGAGCTTGAAGCTCAGAATTGTGATGCCTCCAGCTTTGATTTTTTTTCAACATTCCTATGGTTATTCAGGGTATTTTCTGGTTCCATGCAAATTTTAGGATTATTTGTTCCAGTTCTGTGAAAAAAGTGAATGGTATTTTGATAGGGATTGGATCAAATGCGTAGATTGCTCTAGGTACCAGACATTTTAAGAATATTTGTCCTTTCAATCCATGAGCATGAAATGTTTTTCATTCCTTTGTGTCTTCCTCAATTTCTCTCATGATGGTTCTACAGTTTTCGAAGTACAGGTCCTTTACTTCTTTGGTTAGGTTTATTCCTATGTATTTTATAGTTTGGGGTGGATTGTAAATGGGATTGGCTGCTTAATTTCTATTTTCTTCTGTCTCATTGTTAGTGTATAGAAGTGCAACTGATTTCTGTGGATTGATTTTCTGTCCTGCCACTTTGCTGAATTCCTGTATGAGTTCTAGCAATTTTAGGGTGGAGTCTTTTTAGTTTTCTGCATAGAATATCATGTCATCTGCAAAGAGTAAGAGTTTGAATTATTTTTTGCAAATTTAGATGCTTTTTATTTATTTTTGTTATCTGATTGCTGAGGCTAGTAGTAATAGTATGTTCTAGTACTTCTAGTAGTATGTTGAAGAACTGTAGTGATAATGGACATCCCTACCATGTTTCTGATGTTAGGGGAAAAGCTCTCAGTTTTTCCTCATTGAGGGTAACATTTGTTGTGGGCTTTTCATAGATGGATTTTATGATATTGAGTAATGTTTCCTTTACCCCTACACTGTGAAGAGTTTTAATCAAGAAAGGATGCTGTACTTTGCCAAATGCTTTTTCAACATCTATTGAGAGTATTATATGGTTCTTATTCTTTCTTTTATTGGCGTATTGTATCACATTGCTTGATTTGTGGATGTTGAACCAATCTTGCAGCCCAGGAATAAATCCTACTTGGTCATGGTGAATAATCCTTTTAATGGACTGTT
Organism: Mellivora capensis; assembly: GCA_004024625.1. Lineage (NCBI taxonomy): Eukaryota > Metazoa > Chordata > Mammalia > Carnivora > Mustelidae > Mellivora > Mellivora capensis. The sequence continues at coordinate 129,421 of PISX010002013.1, read as the reverse complement.
GGATGTTATTGGCTAGTATTTGGGTGAACATTTTTTTCTTTTTTTTTTTTAAGATTTTATTTATTCATTTGACAGACAGAGATCACAAGTTGGCAGAGAGAGGAGGAAGCAGGCTCTCTGCAGTGCAGAGAGCCCGATGCGGGGCTCGATCCCAGGACTCTGGGATCGCAACCTGAGCCGAAGGCAGAGGCTTTAACCCATTGAGCCACCCAGGCGCCCTTGGGTGAACATTTTTATATCCATGTTTATCAGGAATATTGGTCTATAATTTTTCTTTTTGACAGGGTCTTTGGTTTTGGGATCAAGGTCATGCTGGCCTCATAGAAAGAGCTTGGAAGTTTTCCTTCCATCTCTATTTTTGAAACAGCTTAAGGTTAATAGGCTTAATTTTTCTTTAAATGTTTGGTAGAATTCTCCTGGGACACCATTTGGCCCTGGGCTCTTGTTTTTTGGGAGATTTTGATTATGTCTTCAATTTCCTTTCTGGTGATAAGTCTATTCAAGTTTCCTATTTCCTCCTGTTTCGGTTTGGTAGTAAACATAATATGTGAAGATCAAAACTTGAATAAGTTACAGAAGAGAATGAAATCCAAATTTCAAATATGTCTTCTGACCCTCCTGCTAGAGGTAGACCTAAGTCCATTCTTGTATATGTACTCATACTTACTCATCTACATGAAAAACATATGTACACATATACACATATATATACACAGAGAGATCCCATCTACAATGCTGTTTTTGTTTATTACAGTTTGTATGCCCAATATATGTTCCAAATCAAAGATAACAACACTTAGAAATGTTCTATCCTCCATCCTTTGTACATGATTTATCTTTTAAGGCTATAGTACAAAATTATATGACAATGCTAGAGCACTGACTCTATTTATGCATACATATCTCAGGCATAAAAATTATAGTTTTATTATTCCAAACTCTCTGCTAAAAACCATATTATTGCTACCCTTGTACATCTAAGTTCCAAAAATATTTTTGGTAATAATATTGTGCAATGTGAGATTCTTGATGCTTGATGTTTATACCACAGGCTATTGTAATCTAAATATTAGGTTAGTAAATATCAGGTTGTTTTCTTTATCAGTGTCCATTTTTTACAAACAACTTTGAGATAAATTCTGTCTGATTTTATAGAGGTTAGTAGATTTGGGAATCTTTCATTTATTCTAAATGCCTTTATGAGTTAAGATAAATGTCTATGTACTTTATATATAGTAAAAGAGAGCATAACTCCTTTGCTGGAACAATGAATGACAGCCTAATACATATTGAAATGAAATTATAATTTTTCCTGAAGTACTTTTATGAACTTCTCAGAAGGTATTTAAATAGTCAAGGAAAGTTATATATATTTCCTGGATAAAAAATATTGTGACATTATGCATAAAAATGATTGGCCATTTAAAAACTCATAACATAGATGAATGTCTTTAAAATATAAAATGAGAATATGTACTAAGACTTTGATGTTTTTTATTACTCCGTTACTAAAGCACTAAAATCTGTTCCTTTCTAACATTTGCTTTTTATTAACTATGAAGACTATACTGAACATTTAAGCGTGTAATAAGAACATATTATTTAAAAAGAAACTACAAAAAGATACTAATAAGTATGTATTTAAAGTTAAAAAATACAGAATATCACTTGTTCAAAATTATGCACTGTAAGCTAAGACAAATTCATATAAATGAAAAGAACACAATAGTTTACTAGTTTTAAAAATTAAACACATATCAAACACATTCCTACCATATCACCATTTCACCCTATGTTTTTACTCCTACGGGGACTAAAATCTCTAAATTACTACTATTTGCTAATACCTCGTATTCTTGTACTGTCATCACTGGGAGCACAAACACCATTCTTCTTCTTAAGATATCCCTTCCTCTTTTTATTTCAATGGCAAAAATCCAAATTACTTTTATCTGATAAAAGGTGACTTACAAGGTAATTTCTAATGTTCCTAAATTTTGGATAAGTCACAATGATTTGGCTCATGGACCACATGAGCTAACTCAGATTCTAAGTTACAATCTGAGGTATAATAAATTGTAAGATAACCTCTCTGATCTTCAATGTACTAATTTTTCTAAGTGCATTTCTCTGTAGACTATATAATGATATGTGGAAACAAACCCCATCTTCTTTATCTATTCATCTTTATTCTTCTATCAGTGGATATTAAAGTTGCTTCCATATCTTGTTCATTATAAGTAATTCTACATTAAACTTAGTGATGCATATATCTTTCTGAAATAGTGTTTTCATTTTCTTTGGGTTAATACTAGGATTATGGGATTGTATATTTCCACTTTTTTTTTTTTTTTTGAGGATCCTCCATACTATTTTCCACAGTCATTGCACCAATTTTCAATTCCTACTGGCCTTACATGAGGGTGGAGCCCTCTACCTCTTCATTGATACTTGTTATTTCTTGTTTCTTTGATACTAGCCATTCTGATAGGTGTAAGGTTTTATCTCATTGTGGGTTTGATCTGCATTTCCTGATGACTAGGGATGTTCAGCATCTTTCCATGTGCCACGGGCCATCTATATGTCATCTTTGCAGAAAATGTCTATTTAGGTCCCCATTTTTTTTGTTGTTGATTTTTTTAAGATTTTATTTTTATTTATTTGACAGAGAGAGAGAGAGAGAGAGATCACAAATAGGCAGAGAGGCAGGGAGAGAGAGGGAGGAAACAGGCTCTCCACTGAGTAGAGAGCACAATGTGGGACTTGATCTCAGGACCCAGAGATCACAACCTGAGCTGAAGGCAGAGGCTTAACCCACTGAGTCACCCAGGCACCCTAGTCCTGGTAATTCTAATTGTAACCATGAGAAAAGATAGCAATTAGATTATGTAGGAGATGGAGAAACCAAGTCAGTGTACCTAAGCCATTTGTTGTAAAATAATCAGAGGATATGCTGAAAAGGCTAGAATCTGAATGATCAGAATGAAATGAGCAAGAGAACCAGTATCTTCTGCCTTGACTAAAATGATACTGAGCATGAACCTTTTGCAGCTTGCTCTTCTCATTTCTTTTTATTTTATTTTTTTCAGTGTTCCAAAATTCATTGTTTATGCACCACACCCAGTGCTCCATACAGTACATGCCCTCCATAATACCCACCACCAGACTCAGCCAACACCCCATCTCCCACCCCTGTGAAACTCTCAGTTTGTTTTCTCGGAGTCCACAGTCTGTCATGGTTTGTCTCCCTCTCCGATTTCCCCCAACTCACTTCTCAGCCTATTTTTTTTAAACCAATTGTGGTTTTGGAGTTGAGTTGTATATACTAGTTTTATATATTTGACCTTAACCCCTTATCAATGTAACATTTGCAAATATCCTCTCCCATTGAGTAGATTGGCCTTTTATCCCATTGATGGCTTTCTTTGCTATCCAAAATCTTTTTATTTTGATCTATCATTTTTTAAGTTTTTATTTAAATTACAGTTAGTTAATATACAGTGTAATATTAGTTTTGGATATACAATGTAGTGATTCAGCACTTTGATAAAAACCCAGTGTTCATTGCAAGGGCACTCCTTAGTCCCCATCACCTATTTAACCCATCCCCCCACCCACCTGCCTTCTGGTAACCATCGCTCTTTTTCTCTGTAGTTAAGAGTCTATTTCTTGGTTCCCCCCCACCTTTTTTTCCCATTCCTCATTTGTTTGGTTTCTTAAATTCCACATATTAGTGAAAACCTATAGCACTTATATTTCTGTGACTTACTTCACTTAACACAGTACTCTCTAGTCCCATGCATGTCACTGAAAATGGTAAGATTTCATTTTGTTTGTTGCTGAGTAATATTCCATAATATACACACATACCACATCTTCTTCACCCATTCATCAGGTGATGGACACTTGGGCTGTTCCCATAATATGGTTATTGTAGATAATGTGGCTATAAACACCAGGGTGCACGTGTATATTTGTATTCTTTGGGTAAATACCTAATAGTGCAATTATTAGTTAATAGGGTAGTTCTATTTCTAACTTTTTGAGGAATCTTCATACTGTTTTCCACAGTGGCTGTATTAGTTTGCATTCCCAATAACATTTCTCCACGTTCTCACCAACATCTGTTGTTTCTTATGTTGTTGATTTAGCCATTCTGGCAGGCATGAGGTGGTTATCTCATTGTAGTTTTGATTTGCATTTTCCTGATGATGAGTGATGTGCATATTTTCTTGCCTGTTGACCATCTGCATGTCTTCTTTGGAGAAATGTCTACTCATGTCTTCTGCCCATTTTTTAATTGGATTTTTCATTTTGAGGTGTTGAGTTTTATAAGTCCTTAATAGATTTTGGATACTAATCCTTTATCAGCTATGTTATTTGCAAATATATTCTCCCATTCCATAGGTTGCCTTTTAGTTTTATTGATTTCCTTTGATCTGCAGAAGAGTTTTATTTTGATGAAGTTCAAATAGTTTATTTATTTTTTCTTTTTTTAAAGGCATAAATTTCAGGAATTTTCTTGCAATATTATACAATGAAACTCTTATACACAAAGTGATCCTTTTCTATATTTCTAAGTTAAAGGCTTAAGCTGCAGTGTAATACCTGCAAGTAAATCATAGAAATTGCCAAATATTCATAGGAATGCTGAAAACTCAACCACTCTACACATGAGCAAATACCCTATGCTTAGAAGTAACACATTTGAATTTATGAAATTGCCTATACAGTATGGAAATAATAGGCTCTAATCTCTTGAGGTATAATTTGCAAGATTTTATTTTTATTTTCCTAGTGTGCAAGTTATTACAATTATTATTTGTTGTCTCAATATGCAGAAATGAAGAAAGCATATTTTAGTTAAAAAAATAACCAAGCTTCAAATCACTGTTTTTATTTAAAGATAACATTTTTCACCAATTGAGAAGCTAAATGTAGTTCAAATAAAGGAACATCTGGCACAGATGTCAAAGTATTCTGTGTTCCATGATACTCATAGCTGAAGATAATGTCTACCTTTCCTTGGAGCCTTGGAGGAACATAATGACTGGTCGCCTTGAAAGAAAGGTGACAAATTTTGCATTTTTATTTTTTTACTAGCTAATCTTATGAAAATATACTCTTCCAATACAGCAATGGTTACCTCAAATAGACAAAAATGCTGAGCCGTATCTGTTATAACCTATCAATACCCCTGAGATGGGATATCATAACTCTGCCTGTGACATTACTATAAAAAGAAAATAGATGGAGAAAGTACTTAGATTTTTGTTTCATATATCTCAACATGAAACATTAAAATATGTGGATAATAGACATTAACAGATTTCAAAAAATTGTGTCAGCAAATTCCTTTTTCATTACACTAAAGTATTTGTCAATTGTCCACAGGATGAGTCTTGGCTAGAAAAACCTGTGGAATGCTTGTATTCTTATGTAGCTGTAGAGACTTCACGAATGTTATGTATTCTTAAAAAAAAAAATCTTGTAGATCATTATTTGTGGATAGTTAGTGATCGAATTCTAGAAAAACAGGCAATATTTAAGAAAGAGAGAATATTCTCTGTGGGAGTCTCAAGTTTCTGCCCATCCTGCAAGCAGAGGTACTGATTGTGTTCTAAATGACATTTCTTTTAACAGTTTGTTTTACAATGAATTTTGGAACACTGAAAAAAAATTAAATTAAAAAATTTTTTTAGCAAAAAGCCTTGGAAGATACAGATAATGTCTCCCTCAGAAGCAAAGGGTAAGTTTGTTTACTGTCCACTTTAAGAAAAATAGTATCTATTTCTGGAGAATGGATTGGGAAGGCTACAACTCATTGAAAAGATTCTTTTTAACTGGTGTAAGGTGGTATCTCAATGTGGTTTTGATTTGAATCTCCCTGATGGCTAGTGATGATGAACATTTTTTCATGTGTCTGATAGCCATTTGTATATCTTCTCTGGAAAATGTCTGTTCCTGTCATCTGCCCATTTTTTGACGTGATTATCTGTTTTGTGTGTGTTGAGTTCGAGGAGTTCTTTATGGATCTTGTATATCAGCCCTTTGTTTGTACTGTCATTTGCAAATATCTTCTCCCATTCCGTGTGCTGCCTCTTTGTTTGTTGACTGTTTCCTTTGCTGTGCAGAAGATAGAATGGCCAAAATTAACAAGACAGTAAACAACACATGTTGGAGAGGATGTGGAGAAAGGGAACCCTCTCACACTGTTGGTGGGAATGCAAGTTGGTGCAGCCACTCTGGAAAACAGTGTGGAGATTCCTTAAGAAATTAATTAAACCTAGAGCTTCCCTATGACCCTGCAATTGCACTATTGGGTATTTACCCCAAAGATACAGATGTAGTGAAAAGAAGGCCATGTGTACCCCAATGCTCATAGCAGCAATGGCCACAGTCACCAAACTGTGGAAAGAACCAAGACGCCCTTCAATGCATGAATGGATAAAGAAGATATGGTCCATATATACAATGGAGTATTATGCCTCCATCAGAAAGGATGAATACCCAACTTTTGTATCAACATGGACGGGTCCGCCTTTCTTTCTTCTTTTTTTTTTTTTTAATTTATTTATTTGTCAGAGAGAGAGGGAGAGAGAGTGAGCGAGCACAGGCAGAGTGGCAGGCAGAGGCAGAGGGAGAAGCAGGCTCCCTGCCGAGCAAGGAGCCCGATGTGGGACTCGATCCCAGGACGCTGGGATCATGACCTGAGCTGAAGGCAGCCGCTCAACCAACTGAGCCACCCAGGCGTCCCCGGGTCCGCCTTTCAGTGGAAGAATGGATAAAGAAGATATGGTCCATATGTATTATGGAGTATTATGCCTCTATCAGAAAGGATGAATACCCAACTTTTCCATCAACATGATGGGACTGGAAGAGATTATGCTGAGTGAAATAAGTCAAGCAGAGAGACTCAATTATCATATGGTTTCACTTATTTTTGGAGCATAAGGAATAACATGGAGGACATGAGGAGATGGAGAGAAGTGAGTTGGGAGGAATTGGAGGGGGTAACTAACCATGAGAGTCTGTGGATTTTGAGAAACAAACTGAGGGTTTTGGAGAGGAGGGAATGGGAGGTTGAGTGAGCCTGGTGGTGGGTATTATGGAGTGCACGCATTGCATAGAGCACTGGGTGTGGTGCATAAACAATGAATTCTGGAACACTGAAAAGAAATTAAAAAAAAAGAATAAAAAAAAAAGAAAAAATATATATATTTTTCAACATCAGTGTTCCTCTTTTGTAACACACCTACTATGTGTATAGTACTCTGTGAGAATTGGGTAGAGGCCAAGTTACAGTTGCTGATTTTCTGGTTATTGTTTTTGCTGTAATAAGCTTTTTTTTTTTTTTTTTTCCTTTTCTGACCCAGTAGTCTTATGTCTTTGGCCTATGAAACGGTGGCAGGCTAACTTGTTAGATTGAATGTAGGATAAAAATCTCAAACTCTTCCAAGTCTTTGACCACTATGTTGAACCAATAGATGTAAGGAAATATTTTCATTTAACTTCAGGAAGAAAAGCTTGACAGGACATTAGGTTTGGAGGTAGTTATCTATTTTAATGCCCTAATTTCTTCTATTTATTTATTTAATTTTTAAATTATTTATTTAATTTTTATTTTATGGAAAAAATATTAGAGACTTTCTTTTTTCCCTTCCAGATCCAAACTCCATCCATAGCCACTCTGGAATGTGCTTTAATACTTCCCACCCCCATTAGTATAGCATCAGTGAGGTTTTTCTGGAGTCCAGGCTTCTGGTTATTAGACCATGTGGATAGCGTCAGATATTTGAAGTGAGAAAAAAAAAATAAGAGGTTTTAGTGGTTTTTTTTTTGGGGGGGGTTCTTTTGAGAAGAGTAATTGTAGGTGGGTAGATGTTGACAGACATAGATATAGATACAGACATAAATAGATATAATATGGATACAGATAAAAATACAAATTATTCAGTAATCTGTAAATCCCTCTCTAGGTTCCATGTTTCCTGTTAATGGCTCTTCCGTGCTGGTGACTTAACTGTTAAATGGTGTATTACTTAATATTATGTACTAAGTCAGCAGATCACTGCTCCAAACTACTTGAACTCTTTATTGCCACACTCTGGCACCTGTGAAGTTCTGCACAAACAAATGGTAATTTGTCAAATCTGCTATTAAACAAGATCCAGATTTTATCAATGCCCAGGAGCCCTTTGAAAAATAATTGATCTCATTTATTCTAACTTAAATGTCCCAGAACACTTTATATTTATGAGCCATTTTTATACATTGAGCAGCAGAAAGCTCTTTACATCTTTAAATCTCTACCAAACTATTTCTTAACATTCTAGATGGCCCAAAGTCCAGAATATAATCCTCCATTTTAGAGAATTGAATATCCCCTTTTTTCAATAGTGGTTATGACTAACTAGAAATGGGACAGCTTCTTGATTATTGATATATAAAATCAACTGATAAAACAAAATTCACATATCAATGAACAATTTGAATTTTGAGTAACTCTTGATTATAATATTTTTGAGCCCATTCATATTAGATCTATCAGTAATTTATTCCTTTTTATTTCTGAATGTACAAGTAGATGGATATATAATGTGTTTACTTTCCTTTTGATGGACAGCACATTTACATAATTACCATGAATAAGACTACTTTGGACATATTTGCATGTCTTTCTGTGTTTCGAGGTTTTCATTTGTTTTAGATAAATACCTAGTAGTGGAATGTTTATCTTTTCACAAAAATCCCCAACTATTCCTACAAGATGGTTATGCATTTTCCATATCAATCAGCAATCTGTGAAATTCCCTATGATAACATCTTTGCCAGAGTTTATTTTTAGTCTATTTGATTTTATTTATTCTGATAGGGAAGTAATGGTATATCAGTGTTGTTTTAATTTGCATTTTCTCAATTACATAGATGTATTTTGCCTTTTCACATGCTTATTTTCCACATACATAAAAATATGCCATATATACTAAATATATATATATATTATTTATATGTATCATATATTCCATACATAAAAAACACATTTTTAAGTACTTTTTCAAGACTTTTGTTAATTTTAATTGTTTTTAATATATGTATATATATTAAAGATTTTATTTATTTATTTGAGAGAGAGCACAAGAGAGAGGAATGTCAGAGGGAGAAGCCGACTCTCCATGGAGTGGGGAGCCCAATGCAGGGTTCAATCCTGGGACTCCAAGATCATAACCTGAGCAAAGGTAGATGCTTAACTGATTGAGCCCCATGTGTCCTATTTTTTTAAAATAATTTTAATATTGATTTATAGAAGTTCTTTACACATTTTATATATTGGTCCATTATTTGATATATACTCTTCAACTGTAGTCTATGGTTTCCCTAATGATTTTCTCTTTTGATGAAAAGAAATGTTTATTCTTTATTAAATCAATATTATTAGGTTTTTTTTTTTTAAATAATGATTGCTTTCCTGTCTTTCAAATTAATTTTTCTTAATGTAAGGCATGAAGATCCTCTTTGTTCTATTGGAGATTTATGATGGTGGAGTTTATGTCTATGATCCTTCTTAAAATAATTTTTGCAATATAATGGTTGATAAATAATGATACAAATGTGCTTAGAAAAAAAATGTTTTCGAGAAGAAGAGAGGACATGCAAGCTGGGGCAGGAGGAGCAGAGAAAGAGAGTGGATTTTAAGCAGACTCCAGGCCCAGCATGGAGCCTGGTGGGGGACCTGATTTCACAATCTTGAGATCATGACCCAACCCAAAACCAAGAGTTGGATGCTTAACAGACTGAACAACCCAGGTGCCTTTAAAAATGTTTTTGTTACATGTCTAGTTAGTTCCAAAACAACTTGTTGAAAAGACATTATTTCCCCTTTGAATTGACTAAGTCAACATTCCAGTGTTTATAAATGCATACAACATTTTGGGACTCCCTTTTATTATTTTAATTATCTTTCCATCTTTATACTAATACTTATTATCATAATCATGCTTTACTCTTGAAGTCAAGTAATGCAAGTTGCAATGTTGTTTTATCTTTTTCAAGGTTTTTTGTTTGTTTGTTTGTTTTGCTAATCTATATCTGTTGCATATTTGTATATATTTTAGAATCAGCATAATTTTTTTTAACAGAGATCACCTTTGTGAGAATAGATAGATGAAAAGTAGTCTTTCAGTTTCAATGATCATGGTATATTTCTCCAATTATTTTACTTTTTAAAAAATTCCCACCACAGTGTTTTGTAGTTAGGGTAAAAAGTCAAATACATGTAATGTATACTGTTCTTGCTATCATAAGTATTTTTATTTTAATTTTATTGTTATTGCTTCATTGCTAGAAATTCAGCTGCTTTTTGTATCTTGCAACTTTGCTAAATTCATCTTTTAATGAGTTTTTCTTTTTAAAAAAATATTATAGAAGTATACTTGATATACAATGCTCTATTAGTTTCAGTTGTACAAAAGAGTGATTCAACAATTATATTAATTCCACAATGCTCACAACAAATGAAGTAACTATCACTATAATTATTAAAATAGTGTGAACTATATTTCTTCTACTGTACTTTTCATCACTATCTGTTACTTATTTTATAAGTTGAAGTTTCTATTCTTAATTCCTTCATTTATTTTTTCCCACTCCCAACCCTTCCCCCCATAGCAGCTATAATTTTGTTCTCTATATTTATGAGTCCATTTCTGTTTCCTTGTTTTTTTTTAGATTCCACATATGTACATCAATGATGTATCACATTAATTGATTTGCAGATATTGAACCATTCTTGCATACCTAGAATAAATCTTGCTTAAGTGAGATAAATAATATTTTTTTTTAAGTATCATTCAGCTTGATAATATTTTGTTGGAGATTTTTGCATCCCTGGTTCATGAAGGATATTGGCCTGTGGTTTTCTCTTTTTGTAGCATCTTTTTCTGGTTTTGGTATCAAAATATGATCTCATAAAATAAATTCGGATGGTATCCTCATTATTATTTTTTGAAATAGTTTGAGAAGAGTAGGTATTAACTCTTCTTTAAATGGTAGCATTCACCTGTAAAGACATTTAGTCCTGGATTTTTGGTTTTGGGGTGTTTCTTAATTATCCATTCAATTTGGTTCTTAGTAATCTCTCTTTTCAGATTTTCTTTTTCCTGATTCAGTTTGGGAAGATTGTATGTATCTAGGAACTTACTTTTTTCTAGGTTGTCCAATGTTGGCATATCATTTTTCATAGTGGTCCCTTACAATCCTTCATATTCTGTTGTGTAGATTGTGGATTCTCTTTCAGTTCTGATTTTATTTGAATTATCTTTTCTCTCTCTCTTTCTTTTCTTTTTCCTTCCTTCCGTCCTTCTTTTCTCTTTCTTACTTTTTCTTTTTTTTATGTCTTGCCTTGCTTTTCTCTAATCCATTTAATTTTTACTCTGAGTTTTTAAAAATTTCCTTCTGCTAATTTGTGTTTTGTTTTGTTCTGTTTTTCTTTCTTTCTTTCTTCTAGTCTCTTTAAATGTAAGGTTTTTTATTTGATATTTTGTTTAGTTTCTTGAGTTTGACATGTATGGTTATCAACTTCCCTCTTAGAACTGCCCCCCCCCCCAATTTTGGACCATTGTATTTCAATATGCATTTGTTTTCAGTTATTTTCTTTTCTTTTCCTTATTCATTGAATCATTGGTTGTTTAGTTGTGTGTTGTTGAGCCTCCACATGTTTCTGTTTTTTTTGAGATTTCTCCTTGAGTTAATTTCTAGTTACATACTGTTGTGTTGGAAAAAGATGCCTGACATGGTTCAAATAATTTTAAATTTATCCAATTTTGTTTTGTATCTTAACATGTGCTCTATACTGGAGAATGCTTCATTTGTACTTGAAAAGAATGTATGTTCTGGTTTGGGATGGAATATTCTATATATGTTTAAGACCATCTGATCTATTGTATTGACAGTTGCCTTAATGTTGTTTTCTGTCTGAAGGATTTACCCATTGATGTAAGTGTCGTGATAATGTCTACTAGTATTATTGTATCATTTTCAATTTCTTTATGATTGTTTTACTTGGTTTATATATTTAAATGCTCTTATGTTTGGTATATAGATATTTACAATTGCTATATTCTGTTTTGGATTGATCCCTTTATCATTTGTAATGCCCTTGTCTCTTGTTACAGTCGTTGTTTTAAAGTGCACTTTTCCTGATGTAAGTATTGCCTCATAGGATTTTTTTTTCCCTTTTTCCACTTTCATTTGTTTGGAATATTTTTCTATGCCTTAACTTTCTGTATATGTCTTTAGCTTTCAAGTGAGTCTCTCTTAGGGAAGACATGGATTTTTTTTTTAAATCCATTTGGTCCCCTATATCTTTTTATTGGAACATTTAATTTATTCACATTTAAAGTAATTATTAATATTTGTGTACTTATTTCCATTTTGTCCACTGTTTTCTGGTTGTTATTACAGTCCACCTCTTCATTTCTTCTCCCTTTCTTGTGTGTGTGTGTGTGTGTGTGTGTGTGTATGCCAATTTTGTTTAGTGTTAAGTTTGAATTTATTTTTCTTAATTTTTTGTGTATGTGTTATAGGTTTTTAGTTCATAGTTACCATGAGGTTTATATATAACATTCCAAGTATATGACAGTATTAATGAAGTTGATGTCACTTAAGTTTGAACATATTGGAAAAATACTACTTTTTTATTCCCCCCTCTGAATTTTATGTTTATGGTGTCATATTTTACATCTTTTTATTTTGTGTTATCTTATTTTTTAATATACTTGATTTTACTGTTTTTGTCTTTTAACATTCATATTAGTTTTTTAAGTAATTGATCAACTACTTTCACTGTATGATTTCTTTCACTTGCAAAATAGTTTTCTTCTAATTGTGGTCTTTCTCTTTTCCACTAAAAAAGCTCCTTTAACATTTCTTGACAATCTATTTTAGCGGTGATGAAATCCTTTACTTTTCCTTATCAATTTCTGTCTCCTTCAATTCTGAATGATAACCCTGCTGGGTAGAGTATTCTTGGCTGTAGGTGGTTTGTTTGTTTGTTTTGTTGCTTTTAAGATTCTCTATTTATGGTTACTTTTTGTAATTTTAATTATTATGTGTCTTAGTATGGATCTCCTTGGTTTCATCCTTTTGGGGGTCTCTATGGTTCCTGGAACTGGATGTCTCTTTCCTTCCTCAGGTGGAGTATGCAGCTATTTATGCAAATGTTCTCTACCCCTTTCTTTCTGTTCTTCTTCTGGTATCCCTATAATACAAATGCTAGTACATTTGATTTTCTCCCAGAGATCCTTTAACCCACACTTTTTTTTTTAATATAAGAAATTTATCACTATCCTCATTTCTTTTTCTTTTTCTCTTTCTTTTTTTTTTTTCCTTTTGCTTTCAGTTTGGGTGCTTTTATTATTCTGTCTTTCAGTTTGTTGATTTTGCATCCTCTAATCTGCAGCGTTCATTTCAATTGTTGCATTCTTCTTATGATTTTTTAAAATATATTTTCTCACTCCTTGTGAAGTTCTCACTGAGTTTATCCATTCGTCTCAAGTCCTGTTAAGCATATTTAGGACCATTACTTTGAATTCTTTATCAGATAGATTATCTTCTTTTCATTTAGTTCTTTTTTTGCGGTTTTATCTTGTTCTTTCATTGAAAGCATGCTCTTATATTGCCTTGTCTTGTTTAACTATCTGTGTTTTATTTCTATAAATTAGGCAGAACAACTACTTCTCTGGTATTTAAAGGAACAGTATTTTGTAGGAATATCTCTTGTGTAGATTGTGCATGTTTGGCATCTTTGGTTGGCTGGCTGAAGTTGTGTTAAGCATTGGGTGCTGGTTGTTGGACATTTCATGCTGGGGCCATCCTGGTGGAATGGATGGAGTTTATGCAGGTATGGGCTGGATGTCTGGGGTACTCTGCTCAGCAGGTACCCTGATGGGTCAGCTGGAGAAGAGCATTCCCTCAGTGCCCCATGGGAGTCATTTGGAACTGAAATACTTATAGTCCTAAGTGCCCCTAGGATGCTTTGTGCTTCTGTCACCTTGGTGAGATGGCTGAAGCTGTAATAGGCACCATTTGGGTATGTCCCAGTGAATACCATGCTAGGGTCACTTCAGTGGGACAGCTATAGTTTGAGCTGTCTTGTGAGATGGATTGGGACTGGATGGGCTATGGGCTATGAGCCTGGAGCCCTCTGAGGTGGCAGGCCATCCTTGGTACCCAGACTTTGTACCTGTCTGTACTATCAACATGCAAAGTTACATTAACATTGGTACTAGCCAGGATCTCTGAACAGGGAGAGCATTCTAGTAGCTCCCTTACTATTTGCCAGATGCTGTAGGACTGGTCCCTTTATATTCTAGTTGATCTTTTAAACCACAGTGCTTTTGTGTATTCCAGGATATTAGGAGTAGGTGTTGTTTAGGGCCTAGGACTTGCTGAAGTAGCAGGCTGTCTAGGACACCCATACCTTCTCCTCTCTGTGCTATCAGAATGGAAGAGGAAAGTAAATGATACCACTTGAGAGCCCACTGGATCCTGGAGAGCCTTCCTTCAGCATCCCCTTCTGCTGTTTGATTGAAAGTTAGTCCTTTTTTATTCCAGATGCTCTGTTAAACTGTGGCTTTTTTCCATGTTATTTTTCTTATTTCTTTTTCTCTTGTTTTAAGAATTTCTCTTATTTCTTTTTCTCTTTTACTCCTAAGTTGGAAGCATTTAAACTTTTAAGTTTTTCATTTTTTATGACATTATGACATTTTTATGACGTAAGCTTTTAATATCACTCAAAAAAGCTGCATCTCACAGATTTTGGTAGCAGTGGTTCATCACTGAATTTATCATATTTTCCAATTTTTCTTGTGATTTATTCTTTGATCAATAGGTTATTTACAATATCCAATTGGTTTGTTAGGACAAGGATGACAATCAATAGCAACTTTTTATATCCTAAGTGGAGATAGAATTGAGGTTTTGTTTTGTCATTCAAAAATTACCTTAATATACAATATTCTTAAGAGAATGAAATCTGTGAGTTTCATGCTTCATAAGAAAACTGACCTCATTTATTCTCAAGTGCCTTCTGTCTGTCTATATAGAAGCCTACCCTGATTTCATGGGAAATTTTCATTCCAAAGAGGAAATGATCAAGGTTTTAAAGATAATTTATGGGCCGCTTGGGTGGTTCAGTGGGTTAAAGCCTCTGTCTTCAGCTCAGGTCATGATCCCAGGGTTCTGGGATGATGATCCCAGGGTCCTGGGATCAAGCCCCACCTCAGACTCTCTGCTCATCAGGGAAACTGCTTCCTCCTGTCTTTGCCTGCCTCTCTGCCTACTTATCATATCTGTCTGTCAAATAAATAAATAATATCTTTAAGGATAATTTACTATACTGGCTATACCATTTTATAACTTGTATCTCTTAGAGAAAAAAATACCTTTTGTTTAATTTCCTGCCTGTCTTCTATCTAATTACTCACATTGCTACATTAGGCCTTTCTACCTCTGAAAAGGAAACTGCAGATAAGAATACTATGCATGAAAACATACATTTAAAAATGGCATTTTTAAGTTCATAAGTAACTGATTTGTTAGAGGAAATGTCTTTAATTCATATTATACTTGAGTTTATCCACATATTTTCTAGATACACTCTCCATTTCAGAAAGTCATATTGAAACAGTAATGAAGAAAACACATTGAGAGAAACCCTTCATACTCTCTACCAACAACACCCAAATTTTATTCAAATTTACTGTTTTTTCTCCATCTTGAAATAAATATTTACTGCAAGAAATTAAGAGAATGTCAAAGTTACCATATGTTTTTTTCTTTTTCTTTCTTTTTTTCTTTCTTTCTTTCTTTTTTTTTT
Organism: Mellivora capensis; assembly: GCA_004024625.1. NCBI lineage: Eukaryota > Metazoa > Chordata > Mammalia > Carnivora > Mustelidae > Mellivora > Mellivora capensis. The sequence continues at coordinate 113,544 of PISX010002013.1, read as the reverse complement.
TTTTACAAATTATCAACAGACAATTTGCTTCTGAACTGTTGATAATTTGTCAGCAATTATTAATAGGCATTGACACTGACAAGGTTCCCACTGGGGTTTAGCCTTCAAAATAGCTCAGGATTCAGAACTTATCAGTAAGCACTGGTGCTATCATCAAGTGCACATTGTGGATCTATTTATAAGGAGGTGTCCATTTTAAAAAGAAATTTTTAAAAAATGGTGATTGTTTTTTATATTACATTTATTTTTGACTTCTAAGAGTACCAATAAGAGTACATGCAGATTGACATAACCATAATAAAGCAAAAACAGAACCAAAATCTCAATTTTTCAGATAAATCCTTATTTCTATCAATGTAATACACAAATACATTCTGAAAAGTTAAATAACTCTAGAAAAAATACAAAATACACAGTGCCTACTTTCAATTTTCTTACCAACTGTCTTTGGGTCAGTTGGTGATTTGTTATTCTTGGTTGGGTACACTTATTTGTCTAGGAGGTCAAGTAGTTTATTTGTTTATCAAGGCTGCCCACACATGAAATGACTAAAGAAACTCAGTTATATTTCACATGTCTCAAATACTCCAGTAGATGAGTCTGGGCATATTCTCATAGTGTTGATGAAGGTACTAGAGAGAGAGAGAGAGAGCGAGAAATAAAACAATTATATAGGCAAATTTCAAGCCTGCTTAATATCTTATAACATCTAATTTGCCAAAGTAAATTACATGGCCAAGAGTAGAGTTAAGCAGTGGGTAAATTAAAGTGATATTTGGTAAAGGACATGGATAGAGGGAGAGATTAAATATAGAAATTAGTGGCACAATCTACCATATCATCTAAAGGCCTTAAACTTGAATATTTTACCTACTTTTGTGTTTCTTATTTCTGTGTAAATACGGTAAGTGATATCAGAAAATTTATAGTTTAGTCAAGATTACTAGGTAAAATGCTGTTTCTATATGTGTTGATATATATTGGATCAATATAAAGACATAAGAAATTGCATGGTTAAGAGAAGATTATGCACTTGGAAAAATGCACAGAATGTATCGGTTAGCAAAGAAAATTTTGCACACATCATGGATGGATGGTAGGTAAAAGTACCAAATTTTGCCCCAGTGAGCAGTCATAGAATAGCAGAAGCTTGAATTTTAAGCCTTGGCTTAGAATCTCCAGAGGTTGGGTACAGCACAGCAGCAGCACAGCCCAATGATGGTGGGTTGAAACTGGGACTACTTAGTCTCAGAAAGAAGTCGCAGAACAGCAGGAACTTGAGCCAATTGATGGGAGGTTAAGACTGTAATTTAAGACCAGAGGACAGGTTGGAGAGCAATAAAAGTACGGCTCTAATAATGACAGTTAGAGCCATTACCTGGACCCGGGGGCAGAGCACAGGGCAACCATGTCTCTAGTCTCGCAGACAAGGCACTATGGTGTCCTGACACTAGAAAGTAGCCCCAGCAGTGACTACTGGGCCTCACTACACCAATATTCTGGCACTTTTGAGCAGACACCACAGCAGAAAATCCAGACAGCTCTGTTCTGGTTTTAACTTTCGTGAAGACATGCATGGGGGTCACCAGTAGCAAAACCTGCAAAAATGGCCATGGCAGCAAGGCATGCTGAGGTTCTCCTGCTCTTTTTCTTCATGGGATAAACCATCTGAAGGGAGCCACCTTGAGGCCAAGCTGCTCTGGACTGAGGGATAAGGTGACAGGTAAAATGCTTTTCACACTTTTATTTCCAGCCATCCTTGGTTTTTGAGCTCCATAGGGTTTCTGCTGTTTCTTCACTATAGTCCAGGGTTTTCCCAGAGCTACTTTCATCAGTTTGTAGTCATTATTTTTGTTATGGAAACAAGTTTTAGGTCCCCCTAGCCCTTTATCTTGCTGATGTCTCCTCCAAAACCAAGGTTTAATATGAAATCATTTGAGATATAATTGTGTTTTCTGAAGATAAAACTTCCTGCTTTCCAGTTTTATTGAAATCTCTATGCTCCCCACATGTACGAACATTTCAGTGACCAATATTAAGAGCCCATACCAAGGTAAAGAGGAACAAAAACTGGATCAATTTGAAAAGACCCGAATTTTTATAGTAGTTATTTTGTTGAACTCTGTCCAAGCAACTTCTCCTAGAAAACAGCTAAATCTTATGTATGCTTGGTACAGAGTATTGAGCACACACCTCATTTATTAGATAATTTATAAATCACTTTAGGCTGGCAGCCAGGCAGGAAGGAAGGAGGGAAAGGGAGCTATTACTGTGGAGTGGAGAATACATGGATTCAAGAAATAGGTGGTCCTGGATTTGGATCCTTGTTAAACAATTAAATATTTTCTGAGCCTAGGGAAACTATTTAGTTTTCTATACTTTGGTAGCAGTCTTTAAAATCTGAGTAAAATTGCCAGAGTTGAAAGAATTAGATGCTTTATTGCATGTAAAATTCTTTTATCAATGCTACATCAAAATATATTCAAGAAAAAAAACAGGCATTAACTTTTCTGTCTCTGAGAAGAATTTTATACTAAGAAGAACACAATGTCATTTTGTTACTAAGTGTAAAAACTAGAATTTTGTATGCTGCCTTTCTGGAGAGAGGCTGAGCTCTTAGCAACCACACTTTACCACTCCCTTTACAGAGTAGACTAGAAAATTACTGTGAATTCTATAGAAGAGCCAGGTCTGTCTCACACTTGTCCTGCCTTGTACATCCTGCCAATTTCAGCATTGTATAAATGTTGCCTTCTCTCAAAATTTGCAAGAATTTTTCTTCTCTCCCCTCAGTATCATATTTTAATAGAATTAAACCCTATATGCTTTTTCAGGATCTCATCATTTTTACATTTCACTGTAACTGTTTATATATCTATATGAATCTTTTTATTGCTAGTACATGATATATCTAAAACATAGTAAGTGCTCAATATTTCATTGAAAAAATATTAATTTATGCAGGTATTTCTATTGAAAATTATGACTGTATTTATCATAAAATTATAGAATTCATACTTGCAATGATTAAGGACACATATATGATACTGTTAAGTATTGTAAGTTTACTCAATATAGAAACAAAAAAAGTGTGATCATAAAATCACATAAATAAAAAGACGAGGGCAATTTTCTGTCATTGGTGGTTTATGATGAAACACGTTTTGTTTAATATAATTTGTTTTGTACAAATCCCATTGACTAGCATATTGATAAATAAGAATATTGAAGTTGAGTTTAATTTTATTTAGTGTTTGGGTTTTCAGGAAAAATAAATAGGTTGAAAATAGCAAACAAACAAAAAACAAAAAAAACTTGATATTTTAAAACATACAGTTAAATACAGTGTTGTTTTCCTGTCTGCACATATTAATGCTTCTCAGAGAACAGACATCATTCCATAAATATTCATTTTCTCAAATGATCAAGTTTATTACCATTAGACTAGTATTGGATACTAGAAATGTCAGGAGAAGAACATTCAGTTTCATTTTGTGAATTACTATATGAATACTAGAAATAAAGCAGTGTGTCACTTACAAAAGTGTTCCCACAGTATTTCCTACATCCTTTACCTCAATAAACTTTTATGAGAATACAGAAAAATTTTAAGGGTGTGTATAGTTAAAGCTATTTTAATATCTCTAAAATTGGTCATCCATAATATAGTGTTAAAACCACTCCCACTTTCAAATACCTTTTCAAACATGGATTTCTTTATAAGACCATGTTAGGCAATTGATTTAGGGAGTATAAATATCATCCTCATTAAAGATAATGGAATGAATTTCAGGCATATTAAATATATGCTTGAGGGCTCAGAATGGACCAACACTATATAGATGCCATAAGTTAATATTTTTCATCCCTTAAAATAACTAGTGGGTAACTCATTCAAGTTTTCTTTTGATTATCAAATGTGTTTTTACTGTGATTTTATTCTGTCTCATGACTTCTTAAAAATCTCCCACAAAAGACTTTAAGAAAGTTGCTTTATTTGGTTTAGTGTCAATTAGGATTTTTTTTTTAGATTAATTTCTTCTCTAGTTTATTCATTGTAGACATTATTTATTTTCCTTAGAACATTTAGCCTCAGGGTTTCATGACATGCTACTATATTACAGAATATAAATAGACCTCCAGTCTCCCTTTCCCCCCAACCCCTATAAATTCATTTCTAATGACTGAAAAGCATGCAGAGGCACTCAAAGATATATCAGAGTTTTTCAAAGTCCTTATTTTCAGCATAAAAAAAAGAACTCTAAATTGGAACCCATTACTTATAGTTCATTTATTTACTGGTCTAGAAAAACGAATAATCTCATTATAGCTCAGCTTTGTCTTGCACATACAAGAAATCTTTCATCATTATGATGTAGCAGTTATCTTGAGTAAAATATTAAATTATTCTTTTAGCAGACTGTCTTCCTCTCTACTTAAGTTGTGTTAAAAGTATATTTCTTGCAGAAAATGCCAATGTCTGATTAGATTTTCAACATACAACATTGAACTGACTGCATACATTAAATTGAATTTTCCAAGTAATTTTTTTCTCAACCCATTTTTTCTCTTTAATTTTAGAAAATACTAACAACATGTGCCATTTTATTTGCATTTTTGAAGTTTCACCTTATTATAAGTTCTATTAGGTCAGAAACTGGACTCGGTGAATATGATCTTCAAATTATTATAATTCAATAATTATAATATCATTTTGTGAATGAACATGCAAAAATGTTTTAAATGAAAGTACATACTAAAACAAATTCTATATAGAAAGAAGGTAATAGGGACGCCTGGGTGGCTCAGTTGGTTAGGCGGCTGCCTTCGGCTCAGGTCATGATCCCAGCATCCAGGGATCGAGTCCCACATCGGGCTCCTTGCTCGGCGGGGAGCCTGCTTCTCCCTCTGCCTCTGCCTGCCACTCTGTCTGCCTGTGCTCACTCTCTCTGACAAATAAATAAATTTAAAAAAAAATTAAAAAAAAGAAAGAAGGTAATAGTAGGAGACCATATTTTATTTTTATATAGACTGCTAAAAAATTCAGCTTATATAGCAAAATACAGATGAAATTTTTTTTAAAGATTTTATTTATTTATTTGAGAGAGAGGCAGTGAGAGAGCATGAGCGAGGAGAAGGTCAGAGGGAGAAGCAGACTCCCCGTGGAGCTGGGAGCCTGATGAGGGACTCGATCCTGGAGTCTCCGGGATCATGACCTGAGCCGAAGGCAGTCGTCCAACCAACTGAGCCACCCAGGCGTCCCCAGATGAATTTTTTAAGCAGTCAAATCTTCCTTTGGAATGAAATACATATTGGGAAAATGTGAAGAATTTCAAAAGATTGACTCTATACTTGCAAGTGAAGTGAAGAAGAAAGACAAAAGAGTAAACCTAATGTATCCAAAGCAATTAATGATAGTTACAAACTCATGGGACAGAGAAAAGCATGGTATTGCCCATAGCCCAGCTATACAATAATTTAGAATGCCTCATTAGATTTACCCAATCTTACAAAAAAATATATTTAGTTGGTCGAAGTCTATTATTAACTGTAGATGTCATTTGAGAAATTCAAAATAAATTTAGTATATACAATTGTTTCTCTAATAGTTTTAATGATTTTGCAACACACTTAACAGTAGAGATATCATGGCATAAATCATGGTACATGGTAACATTTTTAAACCCAGACATCTATACAAATCAAAACAAAAGCTGTACTAATGTTGAAAGTAATAGTAATTAAATACATACTTTACATACTTACTAGCAAAATTTTCAGATAGTTTTTTTTTTTCTTCTTCTTTCTTTCCTTTGATTTTGAGACAACTATCTTAAACATTTATTATGGAACATAATAGCAAAAGGAGAGGGAATAGCAAAGTAAATCATCATGGCCTATTCTTATTTTCTCTGATGCCTATGCAAACTTTTTTCTCTTCACAAATGTATCTTTTTCTAAAGATTTTTAATTTATTATTTGAGAGAGAGAGAGAAGAGTGAGCAGGAGAAAACATGAATGGTGGGGTGCAGAGGGTTTAGGGAGAAGTAGGGAGCCTGATGTGGGGCCGGATCCCAGGACTCTGGGATCATGCTCTGAGCCAAGGCAGACGCTTAACTGACTGAGTTACCCAGGCGCCCCTTCCCAAATGTATTTTAAAACAAATCCTAGACATAATATCTAACAGATATTACTTTAACATAATGATATAACCATCATCTTACTCAGCAAAATTAATTGTATTTCCTTAATATCATCTAATATCAGTCTGTAGACTGTACATTTTTTTTTAAAGATTTTTTTATTTGAGAGAGAGAGAACACAGAGGGAAGAGAGAAAGAGATTTCAAGCAGACTCCCTGCTGAGTGCAAAGCCAGAGTCAGGGCTCAATCTCAGGAACCCGAGATCATGACCTAAACTGAAATCAAGGGTCCTGACACTTAACTGACCAAACCACCCAGGCATACCACAAATGTGTTCTTTTTAAGGCTGCTTTGTTTCTAATCAAGATTCAAAATTTTTTTAACCTAGCTGATACAATACTTTTTTAAGTTTTTTCCCCATTAATGTTGTTTAAAATCACTTTATTGAAATATAACCAACTCCGAAAAGCTTCATGTATTTAAACTGTACAGTTCTGGGGTTCTTGGGTGGCTCAGTTGGTTAAGCACCTGCTTTCGGCTAAGGTCATGATCTCAGGGTCCTGGGATTGAAACCCATATCAGGCTCCCTGCTCAGCAAGGAGTCTGCTTCTACCTCTCCTCCTGGCTCATGCTCTCTCCTTATCTCCTTCTCTCTGTCAAATAAATAAATAAAATAAAATACATAAATAAAAAATAATCTGAATGATTTTATGAGATTGGACATATGTAAACACCCATGAAATCATTTCCATATAGTGATATGAATATGGACAGATAATGAATAGTTCTCATTAATCTGTAAAGTTTATTATTTATTTATTTATTTATTAGAGAAGTTTTGGTTTCACAGCAAAATTAAGAGAAAGATACTGAAAGATAAATTTCCTATATCCCCCTGCTCCCATATATGCATAGCCTCTTCCATTGCCAACATCCTCCACCAGAGTGCTACCTTTGTTACAATTAATGAGCCTACACAAACATACCACAGTCACCCAAAGTCCATAATTTAGAGTTCACTCAGTATTATACATTCTATGGATTTGAATAAAAGTATAATGATATTTATCCATCATTATGGTATCAGACAGAGAACTTTAACTATGCTGCCTTAAAGATCTTGTTTACCTACTCATATGTCCCCAAAACACCATTCTCTATAACCACTGATCTTTTTTACTGTCTCTACAGTTTTGTTTTTTCTATAATGTCATATAGTGGGATTACACAGTATGTACTCTTTTCAGATTGGCTTCTTTAGTAACATGCATTGAAGTTTCCTCCATTATAGAGCTTCTTCTAATTTGTAATCTTTTTATCTCTCTCCTCCCACCTCCACACCATGTATTTGTTGAGTACATTGCATTGCGTCCCATAGACCTTTGTGAAATTAGTGCTCTCATCTCTGGGCTTCACCTTATAATATAGCTAGTATCTGACTTCTTTGCTTTGGGACTTCCTTTAAAGTTTCAGAAAGCCATTCAAATAGTGGATGGAACACTAGAATTAATGCCCTGAGATCAAAATATAACCAAGAAAAAAATGGCTATTGGTATAGAAATACTCCAGCCCCCTAGACCCTTGGATGGAATGCCTCTGAAGTGTGCTATGTTCAAGTTTTCTTGCCAGTTTCCAGTGTGATGGGATTAGGCTTTGGTCCCCCAGTGTTAGCTAATTCATAATGCAGGCTTTATAGTTGTATTTCCATCCCTGCCCTATTTTCTCATTTCCCTTTAATGGTGCCTTCACTATAATCTTTGTCCAAGGACCTGCTTCTGGGGAATCCAAAGACAGACATTCATTTGTCTAACCCTTTTTGTCACTTTCAGTTTGATTGAGTCTTAAATTCATTTACTATGTTCCTCTAGTTCCGTTATATCCTTAAACTGATATTTAATGATAGATGTTTTATTAGAATGCTTTCCTTTTAGCCATTATCATGTCATAAATGGGGCTGAATATTTCTTGCTTCATCACATTAGGTGACATATTGTAAGACTGCTTTGCTTTTTGTCAACATTAATCAAGGGATTCCAGTGGTATTAGCATGATTCATAAAGATTTCCAGCAAAATTTACTAAATATTTTTGGTTACCATTAATGGTCATTGCCTAGATCCATTATTTCATGAAGGATTTAAAAAAGCGATAATCTAATTCAATTATTCCCAACATTTATTACCTTGATTGTTCAGAATTCTCTGAAATATAATACATCGAGTACAGGCAGGATTAATTCTCAATTGTTGTCCTTTATTTTTAATTTCCAGAATAATTATCTAGTGTTTTTAGCAATCTAAAGGTAACCAGTGAGGTTTTAATAAATTCATGAAATTTTTAATGTATTTAATATAGATCAATTACAGTATTCTTTAATATATATATTTAATATTTTATATATATTTAAGGTGGAAATATATATATATATATATATATATATATATAAACCAATGAATTCCCCTTTAAATCAGCTCTTATGTCTGTTTACATGATACTGGCAGCTTTTGAAAACTTCCTTTTTTCATTTTTCATATTTCTTGCCCCAGATCTGGAACCAGCCTATATCTTGTTCGTTTTAGTGGGAAATGGTATTTAGAGACCACAGCCTGGGCATTAAGGCTAATCATTACTAATGGATTGTCAGTACTTTTAAATCTTTTTAGTAATCAGAGAAAATATGTTTAAGGGGGAAAAAAGGTTGCTTTTAAAAACTTCCCTATACCATTCATTTTTAAATTTTTAACTTCATTGTTTACATATTTATTTATTAGACATACTTTTCATTTAATGGGGAATATTATCTTCATTATTTTTTTTTATCTGTTCCTTATTAAATCCAGATTGAGCACTTCATGTAAACCTAGGCAGTCTTCTTTTAGGAATTAACTACATTTCTTATGTTAATCCAATACTGAGCATGCAATTCATAAGTTCATCACAAATATATATATATGCATATATATATATATATATATATATGATTATGCTGGATAGATAATAACACAGTTGATAATATTGAGGTTAAGAAAGTTATGTAACTTTACTTAAAATAGACTAAAACTAATCCTTGTATGTCTTAACTTTCTGATAATACACTTTGTTCCCATTCTAAACATTTCACAATAGTATTAGGCATAATTCTATCCAAGAAGCCCCAAGTATAATGATTGATGCCTTCTACTTTAAAATATGCCTATCTGTGGTTTCGTGTTAGCCTGTCTTTTCTTCACTGTCTATCCTCTCTCAATTCCAAGATTAGATTTTATTCATCTTAATTTCTTCTCCAATGTCTTCTATATTGTACATGTTTAATTAAAAGTGTTTATTTCCTTTCATTTAGTGTTACAACTATATCAGAAATAAGTATGGTTTTATATCTTCAATATTAAGACTGCCTGAATTAAGATTTCTAAGTTATGTGATATAATAGAATTAGTAGCAACTTTGGAAACCAAAAGATCTGAGATTAAATCCTGATTTACTTTCAGATTAACCTTAAGACTTTAATTAGCCTAAATTCCCAGTCTCATTTTGTTGTTTATGTTTTTTTTTAATATTTTTTTTATTTCTTTTCAGCGTAACAGAGTTCATAGTTTTACACCACACCCAGTGCTCCATGCAATGTGTGCCCTCCACAATACCCACCACCAGGCTCCCCCAACCTCCCACCCCCGCCCCTTCAAAACCCTCAGGTTGTTGTTTATGTTTTAATCTGTAAAAAAATAAAGATTAAATAGTACAATTTACAACATCTAGCAGTTTTGTTCCTAGATATCAAATTTCATGGCTCCTGGGCATACATTCTTCCCTCACATTTAAACATCTCTCTGCACAATAGATATACGTATAGCCAAGTCATTAAAAAAAAAAAGATTATATTTATTTGATAGAGAGAGAGGGAGAGAGCAGGGTAAGAGGCAGAGAGACAAGCAGAGATGATGAACTGTACCAAAGTCAGATGCTTAACTGACTGAGCCACCTAGGCACCAGCCAAAGTCATTTTAAAACTGCTATCAGCTAGGATTAAGGCATATCATAGATTTCATCATTTGGACATGCATAAACATGGTAGAAATTGCCAATGCCACAACTAGACAATTGCAATCACTGGATGTTTAAGTTAAAAAAATATTTAAGGGCAATTTAAGGAAGATACGTTATTCCTGGACACTTTCTAAAAATGTTTGTTGTTGTTGTTTCAAATCTTGTAATCAAATCACAAAAACACATAAAAAGATGTCAGTGGTTTGGAGAAAATGGTGGAGAAGAGAGTATTATATTCCTTATAAACATGCAGTCTTCCTATCATTCTTAATGACTAGAAAAGAATACACACACAAAAGTGAGTCTAAGAATATCTTAATCAGTTAATTTCACAACTTGTCTCTCTTATTTATTCATGGAATTAGTATCTAAATTGGTATATATGTTTTACTATGTCTAAAAGGGATCTTTAAATATGTATAGCATAAGAGCACATTTCTATCCCAAGAACCATTTTCTTATGGTTTAATTTACAGCTTTTTTTCTTACCTGATAAAATCATGTATAATTAGTATCATTTTAGAGTCCCTGAAATAAAGTTAATATAAGTCAGTACACCCCCTTTATTTTGTTGTATAGATATTAAATACCATAGCTATTTGTGTAATATGTCACATTACTTTACCTATTTTATTTTATATTTCTTAATATATCTCCTAGATCACTGACTATTCCCATAATTTTAGACAAGACATATTATGAAATAATTTACCTATAAGGTTATCAAATCACATAATCTACTATTCAAGAGGGGCACCTGAGTGGCTAAATCATTAAGCGTCTGCCTTCCGCTCAGGCCATGATCCTGGGGTCCTGGAATCGAGCCTGGCATCGGGCTCCCAGCTTGACAGAGAGCCTGCTTCTCCCTCTCCTGTTCCCGCTGCTTGTATTCCATCTCTCTCTGTCTCTCTCTCTGTCAAATAAATAAATAAAATCTTTAAAAAATCTATTCAACAAATAAAATAAAACTGTAACTTTATAAGTCCCTCCTTGTGAATTTATTTTTTTTCTCAAAGCTATGGGTAAAATAATTATCAAATATATCTGCTAAGTTAATTATGACAAATATTAAAAGAAATTAAAAATAAGAAACATCATACAGAGTGTATATTTAAGATTGATTTTAATTCACCAGAATTTAGTTCTTTAAAACTGGTTCTTATATTTTTTTAAATTTTCTTTAACAATGTCATAAATGCTTAATATATGTCCCTCTGCTTCTAATCACTTTATAAATATCACCACATTTAATGCTAATAACAACCTTAGGAGATAGGTATTATTATTGACTCCATTTTACAAAAGAGAAAACTAATATGCAGATATATTAGTAAATTATCCAAGAGCTTAAAACTGGTGACTTCCCAAAGTGGTTGGCCAGACTAGAGTCTATTCATTTTTTTTAAGATTTTATTTATTTATTTGACAGACAGAGATCACAAGTAGGCAGAGAAGCAGGCAGAGAGAAAGAGAGAGAGGAGGAAGCAGGTTCCCTGCTGAGAAGAGAGCCTGATGCAGAGCTTGATCCCAGGACCCCGGGATCATGACCTGAGCCAAAAGCAGAGGCTTTAACCCACTGAGCCACCCAGGCGCCCCGAGTCTATAGATTTCTAAAGAAGTATACAATAACCCCAGTGGGATTTGGGAAAGATACTTTTTTTTTTAGGCTATCATATAAATTGATCACATTTGCTGCTAATTGATGAATGGAAGGCAACATTGGCACCATTATTTTATTCTCTATTTCTATGAAATTGACTTTTCAAAAAAATTACATAAAAGTGATATCAGACACTATTTATCTTTCTTTATCTTATTCAATTTGCCATAATGTTCCCCAGTTTCACTCATGTTATTATTAATGGCAAAATTTCTTTCTTTCTAATGGCTGATTAATGATCCATCATGCATGTATGTATGTGTAAAGTAACATTCCCTACATTCATTTGTTGATGAATACCTAGGATGCTTCTATGACTTAGCTATTGTGAATAATGTTGCAATAAACATGAGAATACAGATATCTTTTTGAAATACTGATATTGCTTCTCTTAGGTACATACCCAGAAGTAGGATTGTTGGGCCATATTATAATTCTGTTTTTAAATTTTTGAACAACTACCATAAATGATGATTAGATATGTTGATCATCTTTTCAAGTACCTGTTGGCCATCTATGTCTTGTTTAGGGAGGGAAAAAAGTCTATTCAAGTCATCTGCCATTTTTTAATTGCATTATTATTTATTATGCTATCGAGCTATAGTAGTTCCTTATATATTTCAGATACTAACCTTTTATCAAATATATGGTTTACAAGTATTTTCTCCCATTTCATAGACTGTCTTTTCATCTTGTTCATTGTTTTGTTTGTTGTGAAGATTTTTAGTTTAATCTAGTCACCCTTTGTGTTTTTGCTCCTGTTGCTCATGATTTTGAATCATATCCAAAAAAATTTTGCTAAGTCTAATATCAGGGAGGTTTTCCTGTAGGTTTTCTTGTATGCTTTATACAACTTCAAATCTTCAATTAAGTTTTAAATGAATTTTGAACTAATTTTTGTGAGTGATGCAATGTAGGGGTTTGTTTTAATTCTCTTCCATGGTGAAAGTTGAGTTTTCCCAGCATTATTTCTTTTAGAGACTATCATTTCTCCGTTGTGTGTTCCTGACATCCTTGTCAAATATCAGTTAAATATATAAGTAGGTGATTATTTCCGGGTTCTCAGTTCTGTTCCATCAGTCTATGTGACTGTTTTTATGCCAGTGTCATAGGGTTTTGATTTACAATAGATTTGTGATATAGTTTGCATTCAGGATCTGTGATGCCTCCAGTTTTGTTCTCCTTTCTCAAGTTTGCTGTTGAGGGGCTGTTTAGGATCTTTTGTGGTTTCTTACAAGTTTTAGGATTTTTTTTATCTTTGAAAAATGCCCCTGGAATTTTGATAAGGATTACACTAAATCTATAGATACTTTGGATGGAAAGGACATTTCAATATTAATTATTCCAATCCAAGAATATGGAACTTCTAGTTCTTTTCATTTGTGTCTTCAGTTTCCTCCGTCAATGTCATAGTTTTCAGTGTACAGAACTCTTCCCTCCTTGGTTAAATCATTCTGAGGTGTTTTATTCTTTGTTATTGCAAATAGATTGCTTTCTTAATTACTCTTCATTGTTAGTGTATGAAGTATAACTGATCTTTGATTGCTGATTTTGTGTTCTGCAACTTTACTGAATTAATTCATTAGTTCTAACAGTTTTTTAGGATACTTCAGAATTTTCCATTTATAAGATTATGTCATCCACAAATAGATAAAATTGTACTTTTTCCTTTCTGATTTGGATGCCTTTCATCCCTTTTTCTTGACTAAAGGGTATAGCTGGGACTCCCAGCACTATGTTGGATAAGATTGTGAGAGTGGGCATCCTTGCTTTTTTCCTGACCTAGAAGGAAAACCTTTCAGCTTTTCATTTTTGAGTATGATGGTGGCTGTGGGCTTATCATAGATGGACTTTATTTTGTCAAGGTATATTCCCTTTCCAGTTTTTTGAGATTTTTTATCATGAAAGGTTTGAGTTTTGTCAGATGGCTTTTTTGCAACTATTGAAATGATTATATGAGTCCTATCTTTCATTCTGTTAATGCAGTTTATAATATTTATTGATTTGCAGATGTTGCATGGCTGGAATAAATCCCACTTCATCAGGTGGTATGATTCTTTTAATGTACACTTGAATTCAAGGCTAATATCTTGTTGAGGAACAAACATATTTTTAATGCATTTTATTTAATGTCCAAAAGTAAGGCTCTTTTTGTTTAGAGTAAATATGCTGTAGAGTAAACCACATAAGATAAATTCATATTTCTTGGGTAAAGAATTAATTGTTCTCAGTCTAGTCAAAACATCAATAAACACTTTAACATAATTACTTACAAAACATGAAATAGTGATTGTGCTGAAAATCCTAAATCCAAAATAATTTGTTACAAGATAAAAAAAAGTTGTTTTCTTTTCCCCTAACTTATAATTTTGTTTAGCAAAAACATACCCTTTGTCTCACTCTTTGGTTTCATCTTACTATTTTTATATTTGTTATATGTTATTTCAAAACATTAATTAAATTTCTAAGTAGCTTTGTGATGACTGCCTGACCTATATTTCAGAAGAGTCCAAAAACATGCATACTCCCAAAACCACTTATCTTGGAAAACTGTTAATAACTGATGATCTGTCTCCTTGCTTTGTGATTTATCATAGATCACCTGATGTCTTTTGATAGAGTGTTTATTTTTTCAACCATGAAATTTTTGTTCAAATGAAACTTTACCTGCATTTCCAATATATGAAACAAATTGAACTGGAGCTAGTCTGAATAATCCATTCTGCTTGCCCTTTTTTTCTCCATCTACCCAGTAATGACTCAAGAAATCTTTTTTTTTTTTTTTGCTTTGCATTTTTCCCCACCTTTATTAATAGACCATGTTTTGTGCTATGTAGCATGTAGCTTAAAAATATTTCCTTAATCTAGTGAGATATCTTTTAGGTTGCAGATACATGGTCTGGCTCTATTTTCACAGACATTATAAAAACATTGATCTGTTCAGATAGTTTATGTATAAAGAGGGAAGTATTAAATATTTTGAGGTGAAATTATTAAAAATAATTTAGCTCTTTTATCTTCAGTATTTACTCATAATAACATTGAGCAATACCAATGTCTTATTCACTCTAGGAAGTAAAGTGCATGCTTCTTAAAATATACTGCCTCAGTTATTAGCTTTGGGCATTGTTACATTGAACTGTAGAATCCATAATTTCCTTTCATGTTATGCTCTAATCCATCATTTTCCTCTCTTATGGAATAAGTGAGGCTTAATATTGTCATTTTTATTATTATGTTTGTTTCCATAACTGAGATAATATTATACAAAATATTAATTGAATTTTATGAAATATTCCCGAATTACTATTTTAAATGAAGCATGGTGCTACTGCTGAAATGTAATTTGAGCTCACATTTTACTCATTACTGTATTTTGAAACATAATATCTTCAGATTAAAGTAATGCTATTTTGTCATAGATGGATGGAAAGTTATATCTTCATTACCATTTTGTGAATAATGACACAGATCCATTTTGCAATTAAAAAAGAACACTTTTAAAGCTTCCTATAAGTACCTAGAAGTGTCTGTTTATGGGACCAATGATTTACTTTGAGATTGTTATGGCTTTGGTGAAAACTGCGCTGAAAGATGCTCTACTAAACATCTTTAAGGGGGTGGGTTAGACAGGATTCATTGCCTTCTCATGCATTTTTTCTCAATTATTTCAATGCTAATTGCTTCCTATAATTAGCATCAACCTAAGGAACTAGTTACTTCTCAGCAGCATAGAGTGAATATCCTCAACCACCTCCACAGACTTTTGTGATTTATTGGTCTTTATGTCTAACATTTTCTAATCTTCATGTTTTATTTTCATTGGTGTAAAATATAAGGCTGCATGCTTTTTATTTTTGTTTTAATTAACTCAAAACTTTTTCTCAAATATCTAGATTTACACTTTGTTCATTAAATTATACTTTACAGAATAAAACTACAATGCTATTAATGCTTTTTCACAAATAAGTGAGCTCTGAGACTTAGGTCTGATGTTGCCAAGGAAACACATCAACCATCTAGCAATATTCAATGAACGTCTCAGGTCAAATAATTTTGTCTTCCCTTAATTTTTTTCTCATGTTAGAGCTTTAATAAACAATCTGTTACACAAAATAAAAATAAATGTCTCAACCCTGTATCACATTTGTGGCACTCTTTTGAATCTTGTAAATTCTTGTATCGCTTAGGTCTTAGTATTTAGAAAAGGACCTACCATTAAAAAATTAGGCTGGTAATATGTGAATGTCTGTTGCAGACATTGTCAATATATACACATCTCAATTTGTTTGTGTAATACTTGTCTATTTTCTAAATAAAACAGAGCCTTCATTATAAAATGCTGGAATAAATATATCAGAAGTTATCTATGAACAATTTCAGAGAAAAAGATGCTCTCTTGAATTAACAGAAATTTAAAATATGATAATGGTTTATTTTATTTTTCTATGTAAATATTTTAATATTTAAAAATGTAATGTTTTAAAATTTTATAATCTATATATAGTATATCCCAAAGTTACTTCTTTTTAAATTATTTTTATTAAAATATAATGTATTGTTTTCCCCAGAGATACAGGTCTTTGAATCACCAGGCTTACACACTTCACAGCACTCACTATATCACATACCCTTCGCAATGTCCATAACCCAACCACCCTCTCCATTCCCCTCCTCCCCCCAGCAACCCTCAGTTTGTTTTGTGAGATTAAGAGTCTACCATGGTTTGTCTCCCTCCTGATCTCATCTTGTTTCATTTTTTTTCTTCCCTACCCCCCAAGTCCCCCACTTTGCCTCTAAAATTCCTCATATTAGAGATATCATATGGTAATTGTATTTTTATGATTGACTTATTTTGCTCAGCATAATACCTTCTAGCTCCATCCATGTCTTTGCAAATGGCAAGATTTCATTTCCTTTGATGGCTGCATAGTATTCCATTGGGTATATATACCACATGTTCTTTATCCATTAATCTGTGGATATATAAACATCTAGGTTCTTACAATAGTTTGGCTATGGTGGACATTGCTGCTGTAAACATTTGGGTGCACATGCCCCTTCAGATAACTACATTTGTATCTTGATGGTAAATACCCAGTAGCATGATTGCTGGGTCATAGGGTACCTCTATTTTCAACTTTTTGAGGAACCTCCACACTGTTTTCCAAAGTGGCTGCAACAGCTTGCATTCCCACCAACAGTGTAGGAGGGTTCCCCTTTCTCCACATCCTCACCAACATCTGTCATTTCCTGACTTGTTAATTTTAGACAAATGAACAGTGTCTCTATCACGGAGATTATGAAAATGATTGATTTTATAATATAGTTTTCTGTGTTCTCTACCACATACCAACAGTGTTTAAGGTTTTCTTTGTAAGTGGCCACTGAAATATTATATTAGGTTTTAAGTAGTATCATAACAAAACATTTTGATTAAAAAATTGTGTTACAATGACTTTTTATATTTTCATTTAAAAGGACTTTTTATTCATTCTAAATAAAATTTACTACACAGTAAAACGTTTATATATGTGGGTATATACATATGTATATAAGTACACACACACATATATATATAAATATAAAGGGGGCAGAGTGAGCTATATAACATTTGAATATGAATGATTATTTTGTCATTTGAATTTATAAAAATATTTTGATATGTTATTGTTATGTTCTTTTATTTTTGGATTTTTGCAAGTTCTGGAGAAAGGAGAAAAAAAAAACATTTACTCTTGAACATAAAGATTCAAGGAAAACCCTAAAATATTCTGTCATAGCTTTTAAAACTAGCTTCCTTCCTCTTGTAAATTAATCAATACCCTCACTTGAAACCTTATGTTAGCACTAATTCCCAGTGACAGTTCTCATCTTTGCTTTCCTTATCTTTGATAGAGTCTTGCTTTAGAAACATCCTTAGGAATTTATTGGAAAAAAACTATTAAGAGACATGATATTGTCTGTTTTAAGGTTCACTATATTCAGAAGAAAAATTGTTAATGTGTTTTGTCACAATATTTTCCTCATAATGGTGACATGACTCTATTGTCATAATTATGGAAATATATAATTTATCTGAGATACATATTTTTGAAGGTCCTACATAGAATTTTTATTCTTTCACCAAACAAAATCTCAACTAATAAATGTGTATATACTTATTTCTATGAAAAAAAAATTCCTATGAAAAATATTGTTTAATTTTTCTTATTTTATTATACATTCTTAATAATTAAAATTGAGCAGAATCACAAAATTTAATCAGAAAACTACAAGTTCATTCAACCTTAACACATTCTTTTTCCTTTCCTTTTCCCAGTACACTAGAACAGTCAGATCAGCTATCAATTTCTGAAATGCACTTTTCCTGTGGGATCAGATGTCTTAGCAAGTATGTCCAATCTGTCAGCAACTTGAACCTGTTGATATTAAAATCTATATTCCCCAGTCCACTGGTACTTCTTCAAGCATCCTGTTATGTGTGACCTTGACCTGACATGTATTATGTCACAAAACTAGACTTTCCTAAAACAATCTGGAAGGAAAGATATTTAAGTGTGGGAAATATTGTACTAAAAAAATCAAGATAATGATGAGCATTCTCTCCCCTAATGTACCTTGGTTATTCATTGTAAATTCTTTCTCTTCACAATATTTTCCCTTTCTTCAGAAAAAAAAAATCTCCGATTTCTGTCAGTATCTGTCATAAAATGTTTAGTACATTTCAAGTTTGTCATATGGTTCCAAATAAAGGGAAGCAGTACTCAAAAGCTTACCACAGGATGCACCTGGCGTTCATTCTTTAGCTCCCTATAGTCTAACAAGACAGCGATAGCTTCATGCTCATTTTGCACAGATCAAGTAACTCCCTGAAGTGTCATACCATTCCTGAGAAGAATCCTGAGATAACATATGAAGATAGTATTTCAGAAAATAACATTAAATAGATCACTTACATTAGCTTTCAAATAAATATAAGTCAGAGAACAAGATAAGTTTGTGTTTAAGGCTATGTTTAATTGAATTATTGGTAATAGAAAAGATATACAAATAAATTATTTGGCTCTCTATAATCAAGGATGGCATACATGGTTTGAGATGTTGAATATGAAAAATAGAAAATATCTAACTAATCAATCTTAGGAATTTAAATGAAGTTATTTCTCATTATATATTTTTCAATTCCTATCAGCAAAATTTTAATCAAAGAATTTCAGGAAATATAGGCTTATATCACAGGCACATTAGTGTTAGATTAGTATATTTTACTTGTATAAACCCAAATAAGAACTGGATGAACCTTATATTTTTATTTCATAATTTTAGAGAAGCAAGCATGGTTTTCAACAATGTTATTTTCCAGAAGTTGAAAATATATAAAACTTAAGACTGAAGAATTGAGAGTCTAATTTACATTTTCATATATGTGGAAGTGAATGTGTGTGTGTGCTTAATGGAGGTGAAATTCACACAACACACAACCATTTTAAAGTATATAATTCAGTGGCATTTAGTGCATTTGCAATGTTGTACAACTACCATCTCTAGTTTGAACACATTTTTATCACTGTAAAAGAATGTTCCATGTCCATTAAGTAATCACTCCCTGTAGCCTGTTGGCCTATGCCCTGACAACCACTAATCTGCTTTCTGATTTTATGGATTTGCCTATTATGGATATTTTTTTCAAAGGAATCAAACAACATGTGACATTTTGTGTCCAGCTTATTTCACTTAGTATAATGTTTTCTGGGTTCATCCAAAAGGGAAAATTTATCAATAATTCTTTCTATTTTACTGATATCTCATTGTACATATATACCCAAATTTGTACATTTATACATTTACTGATGGACATTTGAGTTATTTCAACCTTTTGGCTATTATAAAGGTGCTATAAACATACATGTATAAAAAGTTCCTATGTGAATATACATTTTCATTTCTCTTACACATACACCAAGGAGCAGAATTACCAGATTATATGTTAATTCTATTTCTAACTCCTGGAAGGACTGCTAAACCATTCTCCACAGTGATAATGTCATTTTACTTTCACACTAGCAATGTACAAGTGTTCCTATTTCTCCACACCCATACTGATGCTTGTTGTTTTCTGTCATTTTTAGTATCACATTTCTAGTGGGTATGAAGTGGTATCTCAATGGGATTTGAAATATATTTCCTTAATTATTAATGATGTTTAACATCTTTTATTTTTTTTAAAATACTTTATTCCTTTGAGAGAGATACAGAAATAGTGACAGATATAGGGAGAGAGAACACAAGCTGGGGGGAGAAGGAGAAGAAAACTCCCCACTGAGCAGGGACCCAGACACAGGGGTGGATCCCAGAACCTGGGATCATACCTGAGCCAAAGGCAGTTGCTTAACTGACTGAGCCACCCAGATGCCCATAGTAATGTTAAATATCTTTTAAAAATCATTTGTAAATCACCTTGAGAGAAATGTATATTTAAATCCTTTGCCCATTTTTTAAAAATTGCATTGTTTTTATGAAGTTGAATTATAAGAATTCTCATACATTCTAAATATTAACCCTTATTAGATATGATTTGGAAACAATTTTTTTATTCCATAAGTTGTCTTTTTACTTGTTTGATAATGTTGTTTGATGCATTTTTAAAAATTTTTAAAAAATCTATTTTTTTAAGTTTTCTTATAGTAGGAACACTTTATAGTAGAGAACACTTATAGTAGGAACACTTTAGAGACCAACCCCTTAAAATTTTAAGTGTACAATACAGTATTTTTAAATTTGGGCACTGTGTTTTAGATCAGATCTCTAGAAATTATTCATCTTGCATAACTGAAATTGTTATACCTATTTAAAAACAACTTCCCATTTCCATCTCCCTCCAGCTTCCGAACTGCCCCATGAACTCTTTGCTTCCATGAGTTTGGCTTACCTAGATATTTCATATAGCTGGAATTGTGCAGCATTCATCCTTGTGAAACTGGCTCACCTTATTTAGCACAATGACCCCAGTCAATCTGTGTTGGTAACTGTGGGAGATCAGATATTTCCTAAGAATCCATTGCTAATTCTGATGTCATGAGGATTTATTCATGTTTTCTTTGTTGTTTTAGAATATTAGCTTCTATACTTAGAGCACCATTCCATTTTGACTTAATATTTGTGTATGTGGTGAATTAGAGATCTGACATCATTATTTTGCATATGTGTGGCAAAAGGCCTAATATTATGGTATAGTATTATGTGCTGACTTGATATCTGATAAAATAGGCAAGGCTTCAAATGGCCTAAGTGTAAGTTCTATTCTTCACTATGCACTAGCAGATAGGTCCCCTATCCAAACAACTGTTCTTATCAAGCAAACCACATACAGCTCCTTTTTATCCTTAAGCAATGAGTTTCAGTTCCCTGCCAGCCCATGGAATTATTGCCAGCCCATGAAATTATTCAAGCGTATCATCACATGATCCTGAAGGCACCGAGGCCACCCCAACCTGTTGATACTACAAAGCCTGCCTACATCTGGTTGTTCATTTTGTTCCTAAGTGCAACTCCAATGTGACCTTGCATTAGCATGTGGTGTGTTCCCACCATGGACTGGCTCTAAGTATATGTGACTAATAAACTTTTATCAATCTAATCTGCCCAGTTGCCTACCCTAAAACTCTAGGGTAAGAATCCCTCTCTCATGAATGGGGTGACTATATTAATACAATGTGGTTATCCAATTGTCCCTTCACCATTGTTGAAGAGAACATTATTTTCCCCCATTAAAAGTTATTGGACCATTATTAAAATCAATTGACCATAAACATTTGGGATTATTTCTGCATTCTCAATTTTATGTTATTTATATGTCTACTTGCATGCTAGTATCACATTGTTTGGATTGATATAGTTTTATGTTAAATTTTAAATCAGGAGGTGTGAATCTTTCAGCTTTTTTTTTTCAGTATTGTTTTGTAATTTCATATGACTTTGAATTTCAACTAATACTCTTAAAAAAGGTCACTGGAATTTTAATAGTTATTCCATTTAATTTATAGGTTGCTTTGGGAAGTATAATCATCTTTTAAGTTTTCCAATCCATTAGTCTGAGAATTTTTTTTCAATTTAATCAATCTTCTTTAATTTTTTTGTAATGTTTTGTATTTTTTAGTGAACATATATTTTATCTCTTTGGTGAAATTGATTCCTAGGTATTTAATTCTTTTGTATAATGTTCATTATAAATGAAATTGTTTCTATCACCACTATCTATCTCTACAATTCTTTTTCTCTCATAAAACTGCAATTCTGTATCCATTAAAGAGTAACTCCTCATTATCCATTACTCCTTACCCAGAAATCCCAAACACCTCCTATAATTGTAATCATATAGTATTTGGGGCTTTTTTGTGACTAGGTTATTTTACTAATCATATATTTTTTAATTAAGTATAGTTGACATGTAACATTAAATTACTTTCTGGTATACCACATAGTGATCAATTATATACCTTATAGAACACTCACCACAACAAGTATATTGCAGTGTTATTGACTATAATTTGTATATTGTATTTTTCCTTCCCATACCTAATTATTTTGTACCTAGAAATTTGTACCTCTTACTCCTCTTCGCCCACTGCAAGCCCCTCCTCTTTGGCTGCAGGCACTTTGATCTTTATGAATCTGTTTTTTTCCTGTTTTTGTTTGTTTGTTTACAGTTCACATGTAAGTGAAATTAGCATTTGTTGTTCACTGCCTGACTTATTTCGCTTAGCATAATACTCTCTAGGTCCATCCATATTGTTGTTAACTGGCAAAATTTCATTCTTTTTTAATGACTATATAATATTCCATTGTATATATATATACAACTTTATTTATCCATCCCTGGACACTTAGGTCATTTTCATACCTTGGCTATTGTAAATAATGCTTCAGTAAACATAGAGAGCATTTATTCTTCTGATGTAGTGTTTTCATTTTCTTCAAGTAAATACCCAGCAGAATTACTGGATTATATGGCATTCTATTTTTAATTTTTTGAGGAAACTCCGTATTGTTTTCCATAGTGGCTGCACCGATTTGCATTCTTATCATAGTGCACAAGGTTTCCCCTTTCTTCACATCCCTCTTCAACACTTGTAATTTCTTCTCTTTTTGATACTACCATCCTAACTGGTGTGAGATATCTCATAGTTCTAATTTGCATTTTGATTAGTGATGTTGATCATCTTTCCATGTTTCTCTTGATTAGCTGCATGTTTTCTTTGGAAAAAACCTCTATTCAGGTCCTCTGCCTTTTTTTTTCTTTAATCAGATTGTCTGTTTCTCTGGCATTAAATTATATGTGTTTTCTATATATTTTAGATATTAATCTCTTACTGGATATATCATTTACAAATATTTTCTACCATTCAATAAGTTACCTTGTCATTTTGTTTGTTTCCTTTTCTGTGCGAAAACTTTTTAGTTTGATGGAGTTGCCAGTTTTTATTTTTGCTTTTGTTTCCCTTGCCTGAACTGACAGATCTGGAAATCTTGCTAAGGTTGATGTCTAAGAAATTATTGATGTTTTCTTTCAGGAGTATTACAGTTTCAGATCTCACATTTAGATCTTTAATCCACTCAAGGTTTATTTTTGTGTATGGTGTTAAGAAAATGATCCAGTTTCATTATTTTGCATGTAGCTGTCTAGTTTTCCCAGAACCATTTGTTGGAGACTGTCTTTTCCACATTGTATATAATTGCCTTGTATTTCATAGGCTAATTAGCCATTTATGCGTGGGTTTATTTTTGGGTTCTCAATTCTATTCTTTTGATCCATATGCTTATTTTGGTTCCAGGACCATAGTATTTTGATAACTGCAGGTTTATAATATATATTGGAGTGATGCCTGGGTGGCTCAGCCAGTTAAGCATCTGCCTTGCCATAAGGTCATGATCCCAGAGTCCTGGGATGTCCTGCATCTGGCTCTTTGCTCAGCAGGGAGCCTGCTTCTCCCTCTGCCTGCCACTTCCCTCCTTGTGCTCTCTTGCTCTCTGATAAATACATAAACAAAATCTCTAAAAAGTATATATATCTTGGAATCTGGGATTGTGATACCTCCAGTTTTTTGTTGTTGTTGTTGTTCATTCTCAAGATTGTTTTGGCTATTCAGGGTCTTCTGTAGTTACATATAAATTTTGGGATTTTTGTTCTAGCTCTGGAAAAGAAAAGAAAAGAAAAGAAAAGAAAAGAAAAGAAAAGAAAAGAAAAGAAAAGAAAAGACTATAGATAACTTGATAGGGATTGCATTGACTCTGTAAATTGCTTTAGGTAGTATGGACATTTACACAGTATTCTTCCAATTCACAAACATGGTATATCTTTCCATTTATTTGTGTCACCTTTGATTTTTTCATCAATGTTGTGCTTTTCTGAGTGCAGGTCTTTCACTTCTTTGGTTAGATTTATTCCTATTCTACTTTCTTTAATGCAAGTGTAAATGGCATTATTTTATTTCCCTTTCTGCTGTTTTATTACTACTATATAGAAACACAATGTACTTTATGTATGTTAATTTTATATCCTGCAACTTTAATGAATTCATTTATTATTATTTCTAATGGTTTTTCAGTGGAGTAGAGCTTTCTATGATAGCATTATATCATAGATTATAATATAATCTATGATTATATTATATCACATTATATCACAAAGAAGTTTTACTTCTTTCTTACCAAAATAGTTGCTTTTTATTTCTTTTTTTATATGATTTCTATGGCTAGGATATCAAGGGCCATGCTGAAAAAAAAAGTGGTGAGCGTGAACATCCTAGTCTTATTTCTGATTTTGGAGAAAAAAAAAATCTCTCTTTTTCACATTTGTCCTCTATTATGCTGGGATAAGTGTCCTGTAATCCCACTTTGTTGAGAATTTTTATTATGAGCAAATATAGAATTTTGTCAAATGGTTTTTCTTCATTTACTGAGATATATAAATTTTTAATGTGGTATAGCACATTGATTTGTGAATACTGAACCAGTGTTGCATTCTTGGAATAAATTTCATTTGATGTTAGTGAATAATCCTTTGAATGTAGTTTTGAATTTGATTTGCTAATATTATGCTGAGGATTTATGCACCTATATTCATCAGGGTTATTAGTTGGTAATTTTATTTTTTCATAGTGTCTCTATGGTTTTTGTATTAGAGTAATGCTGGTCTATTAGAATTTAAAGCTCCCTTTCTTCTACTTTATGGAATAATTGGAGAAGGATAATATTAATTCTTCTTTAAATATTTGGTAGAATATATAGGTGAAGCCATCTGGTCCTGGACCTCTCTTTATTGGGAGTTTTTTGATTACTGATTTAATTTTGTTCCTGGAAGTCAGTCTGTTCAGATATTCTATTTTTTCTTGATTCAGTCTCAGAAAATACTTTTATAGGAATTTATTCTTTCCTTCTAGGTTGTCCATTTTTTTGGCATTTAATTTCTTACAGCATTCTCTTATAGTCCTTTTTGTTTCCAGTGTCAGTTGTAACTTCTTTTATTTCTAATTTTGAATCTTTTATTTCTTGATTGGTCTGGCTAAAAGTTTATGAATATTGTTTGATTTGAAAGCACCAGCTCTATTTCTACTGTGATTTTTAGTAATTTTCCTTTTTGGAATAACTTTGAGTTTTGTCTTTTTCTGTCCTGACCTTTAGGTGGATGGTCAGAATGTTTATTTAAGATCTCTCTCTCTCTCTCTCTCTCTCTCTCCCTTTCTCTCTCTCTTTCTCTCTTTTATTTTTTTGAGTTAGGCCTATGGCACTATAAACTGTCCTTTTAGAACTGCTTTTGCTGTGTCCCCCAAAATTTTGGACTGTTATGTTTTCATTTTCATTTGTCTCTAAGTATTTCTTGATTTCCTCTTTGATTTCTTCATTGACCCATTGGTCATTTAGCATCATGTTATTTAGCTTCCATGAGTTTTTGTTCTTATATATATTTTTTTCTCATAATTGATTTTAGTTTCCTAAAAATCTGAGATTTGTTTTGTAGCCTAACATGTGATCTATCCTGGACATTGTTCCATGAACACTTTAAAAGAATGTATGTTCTGTATGTATCTGTTAAGTCCACCTGGTTTAATGTGTCATTCAAAGCCAGTGTTCCCTTACTGATTTTTTTGTTGTTGTTGGAGGATCTCTCCACTAATGTAAATGGGTGTTACAGTCTCTAACTATCACCTTATTACTACCATTCTGTCCCTTCATCCTTATCACTATTTGCTTTATATTTTTAGTTGCTTCTGTGCTGTGTGCACATATATTTAAAATTGTTATATCCTCTTGTTGGATTGATCCCTTTATCATTATGTAATGACCTTTTGGCTTTTGTTAGAATCTTTCTCTTAATGTCTATTTTGTCTGAGATAAGTATTGCTACACTTCTGGGTGTTTTTTGTCTTCATTTGCATAGAATATTTTTTTCTATCCCTTCGCTTTCAGTTTGTATGTGTCTGTAGATCTGAACTAAGTCTTTTATAGGCAGGGTATATATGTTTTGTTTTGTTTTTAAGTATTCAGTCACACAGTATCTATGAATTGATGCATTTACTTCATTTACATTTGAAATACTTATTGATGGATATAAACTTACTCCCCTTTTGTTAATTTTCTTACTGTTTTTGTAGGTTTTTTTTCTTGCTCTTTTCCCTGTGGTTTAATGATTTCCTTCAGTATTATGCTTGAATTTATTTATTTATGTCTTCTATTAAATTTTTTTAAATTATAGTTACTATGGAATTCATATACAATATCCAAAGTGTATGAGTTCTATATTAAGCTGATGTTCACTGAAGTTCAAACACATTCTGAAAACACTAAATTTTTACTGTCCTCTAAGTTTTATATATGATGTTTTATTTAACTTACTTAAATTCAGTTAATTAATGTAAAATGTATTATTTGTTTCAGGGATACAGGTCTGTGATTCATCAGTCTTATATAATACCCACTGCTCATTACAACATATACCTTTTCCAGTGTCCATCACCCAGTTACCCCATCCCTCTCTCCCCCACCCTCCAGTAACTCTCAATTTGTTTCCTATGATTAAGATGGTTTGACTCCTCTCTGCTTTCATCTTTTCTTTTTTTTTTCCCTCTCTTCACCTATGATCCTCTTCCTTGTTTCTTAAATTCCACATATGAGTGAGATTATATGATAATTGTCTTTCTCTGATTGACTTATTTCACTTAGCATAATACCCTCTAGCTCCATTGCAAATGGAAAGATTTCATTTTGATGGCAGCATAATATTCCTCTGTGTGTGTGTGAATGTGTGTTTGTGTGTGTGTGTGTGTGTGTGTGTGTGTGTGTACCACATCTTTATCCATTCATCTGTCAGTGGACATCTGGGCTCTTCACATAGTTTGGCTACTGTAGATGTTGCTGCTATAAACATTTAGGTGCCCGTGCCCCTTCAGATCACTGCATTTGTATCTTTGGTGTAAATACCCAGTAGTGCAATTTGCTGGGTCATAGATTAGCTCTATTTTCACCTTTTTGAGGAACCTCTATACTCTTCCACAGAGGCTATAACAGCTTGCATTCCTACCAACAATGTAGGAGGGTTCCCCTTTCTCTGCATCCTTACTAACATCTCTTATTTCCTGACTTGTTAATTTTAGCCATTCTGACTTGTGTGAGGTGGGATCTCACTGTGGTTTTGAATTGTATTTCCCTGATGCCCAGTGGTGTTGAGCACTTTTTCATGTCTCTTTTTGCCATTTGGATTTCATCTTTGGAAAAATGTCCATTCCCGTCTTCTGCCCATTTCCTGATTAGTCATCCTTTGGGTGTTGATTTTGATAATTACTTATAGATTTTGGATACTAGCCCTTTATTTGGTATGTCATTTCCAGATATCTTCTCCTATTCTGTCAGTTGTCTTTTGGTTTTGTTGACTGTTTCCTTTGCTGTGTAAAAGCTTTTTATCTTGATGAAATCCCAATAGTTCATTTTTGCTTCTGTTTCTGTTGCGTTTGGAGATGGGTCTAGCAAGAAGTTGCTGTGGTTGATATAAGAGGTTGCTGCCTGTGTTCTCCTCTAGGATTTTGATGGATCTCTGTCTCACATTTAGGTTTATTTGGAGTCTATTTCTGTGTATGGTGTAAGGGAATTTTCCAGTGTCATTCTTCTGCATGTAGTTGTCCAATTTTTTTATATCTTTTTATTTTGTATATCCCTAAATATTTATAACTGCTTTCACTACCTTTATGTTTTAATATCTATACTGGATTTTTAAGTGATTAATTTAATATCTTTACTACATCTTTGCTTTTACCAGTAATTTTTTTTCCCTTTCACTAATTTTTTCTAGTTATGGCCTTTTCTTTACATCTAAAGAAATCCTTTTAAGATTTTTAAGATTGTTTTGGTGGTGATGAACTCCTTTAACTCTTTTCTGTCTGTGAATGGTAACCTTGCAAGGCAGGGTATTCTCGGTTGTAGGTTTTTGAATATATCACTTTACTCCCTTCTGGCCTGCAGTTTTCTGCTCAAAAACCAGCTAGTAGCCATATGGGATTCCTCTTCCTGTAACTGTTTTCTCTTGCTACTTTTAAGGTTTTCTCTTTTTCCTTAATCTTTGTCATTTTAATTATTATGTGTCTTTGTGTGGACCTCCTTGGGTTCATCTTGACTGAGGCTCTCAATGCATACTGAACCTGGATGGAAGCCTCTTAGCTATTGTGTCTTAAAATGGGTTTTCTTCCCTCATGTCTCTCTCTTCTTCTCCTGGGACTCTTATAATGGAGTCCCTGTCCTCTTAACCTATCTTCATTTTATTTTATTTTTGCTATACAGCTTAGTTGTTTTCCATTACTCTTGCTTCCAGATTGCTAATCCATTCTTCTGTATCTTCTTATTTCTTAATTCAATTATTGTCTTCTCGAGTCCTGACTAGTTATTTTTAAATATTTTCTAGCTCTGTTGAAGTTCTCACTGGGTATTTCCACTCTTTTCTTAAGTTTAGTAAGTAGCTTTATGACTATTACCTTGACCTCTTTAACAAATAGCTTACCTCTGTTTCATTTAGCTCTTATTCTGTTGTTTTGTCTTGTTCTAAATTTAGGACATATTCCTCTGTCTCCTCATTTGGTCTAAATTTCTGTGTTTGTTTCTAGGTATAGATGAGTCAGCTATGCCTCCTGGTTTGAAAGTAATAACTTTGCATAGAAGAGGTACTGTGCTATCCTATAGCACTATTTTGTCTGGCCACCAGAAGCAGGTGGGGAAAGCCCACTGGGAAACACTCATATGTTAGCAGGGTAGATTAAGAATGCTAGCAGTGACTTCCGCCATTTTCTAGCTACATAGCCTAGGGAAGGGCAAGGAAAAAGGTGCTCACAAGCTCCTCTGGTATCAGAGAAAACACCTGCAAACCTCTGCTCCTTCTACACCTACCCTAAAATTAGTCAATTAATCTCCTTTACATATATTCTAGGCCCTTGTAAAACTGCTTCTTTTGTGTCTCATCTCAGATGGAATTATTTGGTTTTCTGGTTCGTTAAGGCTTGAATCTCAGTTTTCTATTCCCTCTGGTCTGCCAAGGCTAAGTCCCACTTATTTTCAATGCCAGGCATTATAAAGACACACCTTGTCAGCATGAGACCTTAAGCCAAGAGTGCTTGGTGTGGGTCTGATTACTTTGCTCCTCTATGCTTGTGTTTTCCCTCCCATTTGTAGTTATTTTCACCAGAAGTTTGGTACTTGATGTTTCTTTTTTTCCCTACATTTTTTTAAAATTTAAATTCAATTAATTAACATATAATGTATTATTGGTGTAGGAGGTAGAGCTCAGTGATTCATCAGTCTTATATAATATCCAGTGCTCATTACATCGTGTTCTCTCCTTAATGTCCATCACCCAGTTACCTCAATCTCCACCCACCCCTTCCAGCAACCCTCAATTTGTTTCCTATGATTGAGTCTTTTATGGTTTGTTTCCCTCTCTGATTTTGTCTTATTTTTTTTCCTCTCATCCCCTTGATCCTCTGTTGTTGTTTTTTTTTTTTTCACTTAAATTCCATGTATGAATGAGATCCTATGATAATTGTCTTTCTCTGATTGATTTGTTCCATCCACATTGTCCCAAATGGCAAGACTTCCTTTTTTGATGACTAAGTAGTATTGCGTTGTGTATATATGCCATATCTTCTTTATTCATTCATCTGTTGATGGATGTCTGGACTC
This sequence comes from Mellivora capensis, assembly GCA_004024625.1. Lineage (NCBI taxonomy): Eukaryota > Metazoa > Chordata > Mammalia > Carnivora > Mustelidae > Mellivora > Mellivora capensis. Next base: position 83,479 of record PISX010002013.1, on the reverse strand, counting down.
TTTCCATAGTTTGGCTGTTGTGGGCATTGCTACTATAAATATTGGTGTGTGGGAGGGTTCCCCTTTCTTTGCCAACATCTGTTGTTTCCTGACTTATTAATTTTAGCCATTCTGAATGTGTGAGGTAATATCTCATAGTGATTTTGATTTTGATTTCCCTGATGCCCAGTAATGTTGAGCATTTTTACATGTCTGTTCACTATTTGTATGTCTTCTTTAGAGAAATGTCTCTTTTGGATACTAACCCTTTATCTGATATGTCATTTCCAAATACCTTCTCCCATTCTGTCAGTTGTGTTTTAGTTTTGTTGACTCTTTCCTTTTCTGTGCAAAAGCTTTTGATCTTGAAGTCCCAGTAGTTCATTTTTCCCTGTTTCCCTTGCCTTTGGAGACATGTCTAGCAAGAAGTTGCTGTGGCCAAGGTCAAAGAGGTTGCTGCCTATGTTCTCTAGGATTTTGATGGATTCCTATTTGACACTTAGGTCTTTCATCCATTTTGAGTCTACTTTTCTGTATGGTGTAAGAGAATGGTCCAGCTTCATTGTTCTGGATGTGTCTGTCCAATTTTCCCAACACCGTTTATTGAAGAGACTTTTTTCCATTGGATATTGTTTCCTCTTTGTTGAAGATTAGTTGTCCATAGAGTTGAGGATCCATTTCTGGGTTCTCTATTCAGTTCCAATGATCTATGTGTCTGTTTTTGTGCCATTAGCTTACTGTTTTAAAGAATATATCTTTGTAATAGAGCTTGAAGTCCAGAATTTTGATGCCACCAGGTTTGGTTTTCTTTTTCAAGTTCTTTTGGTCATGCAGGGTCTTTTCTGGTTTAATAAAAATTTTAGGATTATTTGTTCCTTCTCTGTGAAAAAAGTGTATGGTATTTTGATAGGGATTGCATCAAATGTGTAGATTGCTCTAGGTAGAATAGACATTTTAAGAATATATTTCTTTTGGATACATGAGCATGAAATGCTTTTCTGTTTCTTTGTGTCTTCTTCAATTTCTTTCATGAGGGTTCTATACTTTTCTGAGTATAGATCCTTTGCCTCTTTGGTTAGGTTTATTCCTGGCATCTTATGGTTTTTAGTGCAACTGAAAATGGGATCAACTACTTAATTTATATTTTCTTCTGTCTCATTGTTAGTATATAGAATGCAACTGATTTCTGTGCATTGATTTTATATCCTGACACTTTGTTTTGAATTCCTGTATGAGTTCTAGTAATTTTAGTGTGGAGTCTTTTGGGTTTTCTGCAGGGAGTATCATATAATCTGCAAAGAGTAAGACTTTGATTTCTTTTTGGCTTATTCAGATGCCATTTGTTTATTTAGTTGGTTAGTTATATTTTCTGATTGATGAGGCTACAACTTTTAGTACTATGTTGAACAACAGTGGTGATAGTGGACATCACTGCTATGTTCCTGAGCTTAGGGGAAAAGCTCTTGGTTTTTCCCCAGTTCTTTATGCTTCTTTGTCCTTCCTTTTTGTTCAAGCCTTCTCTCTAGGACTAGCTGTGGAAGATCTATTCTTCCAGTCTCAGGTTGTTTTCAGAAGTTGCAATACATTTAGTTGTCAGTGTGTTCATAGGATGAGGGAAGCTCAGGATCCTCCTATTCCACCATCTTCTCAGCAAACAGAGAATTTTCTTCTTTTCCACAGCTAAATAATATTTCATTGTATTTACACACCACATTGTATTTACACACCACATTTTGCTCATCCATTCATCCATCAATATTGTGTATTTGATCTGCTGTTGGATCTAGTTGGTTTATTTTGTTGTATAAGCCCTCTGTTTCCTTGATGAGTCTTCTGTTTGGTTTTCTATCCATTATTGAGAATGGGTTACTGAAGCTTTAACTACTGTCTATTTCTTCCTTCAAGTCTATAGTTTTTTGTTGCATATATTTTGATGGTTTGTTATTAGATGTGTAAATGTTTATAATTTTAATATATTCTTGCTGTATTTGACTCATTTATCTTATACAATCTCACTTCATATAAACTTTGATTTAAAAACTATTTTGTTTGATATTAGCATAGCCACCTCCCCCTCTTTTTGTTATTATTTGTGTGAAATATCCTTTCCCATCCTTTTACTTTTAACCTGTTTGTTGATCTAAGTCTCATAGAGTACACGGTCCCTATGAAATTGACCAAAATTAACCATAATTTACTGTTCATATTTCCAATTGATCCAAAGTTATAAAATAGTTAGATTCTGCCAGAACATTTATTGCATAGGTGAGGAGATAAAATTCTGTTTCACTCTAACATTGTACCACAGTCCTCACTCATTGTTTCTTCAAAAAAATATATATATGTATATGTATACATATATATTTTTTTTCTCTTTTTCCATCTTCCTTCTCAAACTCTTAGCACGTGTATGCTGTCCTTCATTATCATATCCCATAAGTTCCCTTAGACTTTGTTCATTTTTCCTTACTCTGCACCTCAGACTGCATGATTTTAATTGCCCAATCTTCAAGTTTCCTGATTCTTTTTAATATCTCCCCAAATTTGATATTGAATTTCTATGGTGGATGTCTTATTTACACTATTATATTTTTCATCTTCATGATTTCTATTTAGATCCTTTTTATCTTTATTGATATTATCTTCTGATTCATACTTTCCCTGAGCCCTTTTAGTTTTTTGTCCATAGTTTTCTTCCACTTATTTTTATGAAACACATTTAAGACAGCTAAATTCTTTGTTTAGTTAAGTCCAATGATGCAGCTTCCTTGGGGATGGCCACTGTCAATTATTCCCCACCTCCCCACTGTGATTGGAACATACTTTCCTGTTTCTTTTTATGGTTTGCATTTTCGTTGCTGTTGTTAATATTTTGGGTGGGGGGGCTTCATTTGTCTGTTTAGCTAGATTATTTTTTGCAAGGTCTATTTTTTTTCTGGTATAGTCGCTGAAACCCTACTTCAGTTATCTCCTTTGGCAGTCAGTGACCTCACAGAAATTGCCTCAAACTTCTGGATCCAGTAGTTGGAGAAAATAATAAAGTGTTGTTTATCTTTAAACTCTCTCAACAGATGCTTCCTGAGAATCCATTTGTGACACACTTGTTGAGACAATAATCTAATCCTTTTCCAGTAAAATGCCAGAGAGATTAAAACACTCAAACCCATTTCTGGTATCACAGTTCTTACTGCCTAGGCTGGTAATAGTAAGCCACACCAAAATTCACCAAAATATACTAGTATCTCTCTCTCTTTTAAATAAAACAATGTCCTAAATGCTACAAGTGCTTGGTTAGTATAGAAATTTTAATAGGATTTTATTCTGATCTTACAAACTCAAAAGATATTTTGTTAGAAGGAATGATTCTTGGACCTCCTTACTCCATCATCTTCAGTCTCCACCTAATTTATGATATATGAAATTTTAAATATTGTAGCTTGGTAGAAGTTATATAGTTGATGTTGGGAAGGATAGATTGACTTTCAAAATTTTGGAAATTTTGAAATTTCCAAATTTCAAATTTGGAGTGCCTGGGTGGCTCAGTTGGTTAAGCATCTGACTCTTGGTTTTGGCTCAGGTCATGATCTCAGGGTCATGAAATCAAACCCTACATGGGATTCTGTGCTCAATATGTCTGCTTGAGATTCCCTCACTCCCTCTGATCCTCCCCCCACTTCTATTGTCTCTATAAAAATGAATAAAATCTGAAAAAAATAAATTGTATTAGGTAAAAAAATCTTTATATAAGAGATTATGAGTTTTACAGGCTGGTGGCTAGGGCCAAGATGGATGAAAAATATAAATCATTTTATATATATGTTTTTTAAATTGAGTGTGTATCTGGAAGGCATGCAATATTGAAGAAACCAATGAATATTTCCAAACATAAGCTGGCAGAATACAGAAAACAGGATGTAGAAGAAATGTATAATGATTCAAAACTTAAGCTAATTCATTTCAAGTAAGAAATTAAATAACTGGTGAACATGAGGTCCTAAGACTCGTAGACTTCTAGGGATGTTTTACAACTTATATGTAAATATGGAGCAAGAAGATAAAAGTATCATAGTTGAACCTGTTTTGTATAGAGACTTCCAAATCATGTCATTCAAACTTCAAAACTAATACACTAAAAACATACTGCCCTTGACTCTGGACAAAATTTTTATCCTAATTTTCTTTTGTGTGAAAAAAATATATATATACATATGTATATGTATATATATATATATATATAGCTTCTATTCTAATATTTTACTTGTATATGATTGTTCATTTTTCTTAAATAACAAATTGCTTTTGTTTATGATCTTTTAACTTAGAGTCCTTCAACAAGTTACATTCAACAGCTCTCAAGACACAGCTAATAGCACCTGTATTTTATAGTATCTTTATTTTTCCTTTATCCCAGAAATAGGAACTGCCTTCTGTTCAGGAGTCTGGACCCTATTAAAGAGACATACTGTAAAAATCTAAATTTCTGGCACAGAGATGCCCAAACTTAGGTATTTATTTTGTTCAATTCCCATATGTAAAATCAAAATAGAACAAAACCAGCTGCTTAGTTCTAATCATTGTTTTTGAGAACCAAAGTGAAAAAATAATGCTTTCCTAATATTCAGTTTCTTTGGGTCATTTTCTATCCTGTCTATCCTTTCATTAGTGGACCTCCAGTATGTTAAATTTATCCTATTTAGTTTTATATAATCAAATCCCCCCAAATAATCCTGATAAGTTAGGAAAATTATTCTGATAATTATAATTGAGGTATTTACCCACTGACTTCATGGTTGATCATATAAATCTATGAATGTTTTGTATTAGTGCCAGGACTATAACAACCAGATTATAAGATTAAATTCAAAACAAAACCAAAGAAATTTTGGATAGCAATCAATAGTCTGTAATTCTGAACTGGAAAACAACCCATGCTGACTAACATATTCCACATGTAGTTCCCTATTTACAATGTTTAAAGTATAGACTAATAGCATTATAACTAATTCCCAGCCACTGTTGTGAAAAATATATATCATCCTACTTCACCTACCCTCTCTTAACAAAATAAATGATTCCAAAGTACAAGACATATCTAAGTGATTCAAAAGTACAAGATATATCTAGATAAATGTCATTATATATTAAGTACAAAACATTAAAACTATTTTGAATATTAATAGCCCAAGAATGACCCCACTATCAAAGAAAATAAGATTATAGGCATTTGTTATGGGTTAAATTATGTTTCCCATTGCAAAAAAAAAAAAAAAAGTAAAAATGTTGGAATCCTAACCTCTAGTATTTCAGAATGCAACCTTATTTAGCAATAAGGGTAATAAAGGTAATAGTAAAAGCAAAAACAATAGAATTAAAATGGGGTCATTAGGGTGAACTCTAATTCAATGCCCTAGGTTTTATATCTGTATGAATATATAGCATTTAAATAGTAAGATTAAAAAAAAAAAACTACCTTAACTTTAATTCTTTCTATAGTGGTAACTATAGCCTTTTTCTTGTGCCTGAGTTTATATCTCTTACTTTCTTGAACAACTTATGTTGGAGGGGGGATTGTTGGTGGGTATGCTTTAAGATATGTCTAAGATCCACACTCTGTTGTTTTCTGCCTCTATACTTTAGCTGAATTTTAAAATCTTTTGCTGCAGTTACTTAATTTGTAAAACAGTGTTACTAATAGTAGCTACTTTCTAGGGATGTGATGATTAACTAATCTGACATATGGAAAGATAACAGTATCCAATAGCACATGTTGTGTTATAGGAGGTATTATTGTTCTAATCATTCATCTATCCATCCATTTGTTCATTCACTCAATTATAAATTCATTACACATGTTTGATTTTTTACAATGTGCCAGACATAGAAATAAACACTCTAAACTTACATGTTCTCCTTATCTTATACAAATGAAATGTATATGTGATTTAAAAAATCACAATGTTTATGTATCTTTTTATATTATTTATTTTCAAAAACATTATTCTTTGTATCTTTGAGAGCCACTCTCCTTCCTTTACATTCATAGGCAACTATTCTGTGTTTAATATTCACTTATCTCATTATTATTTAAAAATATTCATTTTTGCTTAGTGTACATATGTTTTTTCAATTTATGCAATGGTATTATCATACCATATGCTGAACTAAGTTTCTTACCTACTAACTCAACATTATTTTTTGTGATCTATGCAAGTTGTTATGTATGTGTCTAAACTGTTTCTTTCAACTCCTCTATCGTGCTTCTAAACACCTATTACCCAAGTTGTGGACATCCAAATTACCCTCAATAGCTTGCTACCACAAATTATGCTAAGGCAAGCACTGTTATATGTTACTTTTCTACTTGTGCTAGAATTTCCTTGGGATAGATCAACAAGCAGAATTGCTGAGCCATAAGAAATGCCTGTACTTTATTTAACTAAATTGTATCAGATTACTTTCCTAAATACTTGTGTCAATTTACAGTAACTTATAGAATAAGGTTTTTGACTCCCTACATCATGGCCACAGTTGACATTTATCATCTTCTAAATTTTTGTCTATCTAATAATTGTGAAGTTCTCATTCTTGCTTGATTTGCATTGTCCTGATTACGGATGAATTTGAGCATGTTTTCAAATGCTCATTGGCCTTTTTGATTTTCTATTGTAATGTTTTTATTCATTTTTTTATTGTTTCTTATTAGGTATTTGGTTTGCTGGACTGCCATAACAAAATACCACAGAGTGGGTGGTTTAAGCCAGAAAATTAAGTTTCTCCAAATTCCGGTGGCTCCAATTCTTAGATCAAGCAGTTGGCAGGTTTGGTTCCTTTACAGGCCTCCTCCGTCATTGTCCTGTAGATAGCAATCTTTTCACTCTACCTTCCCCTGGTCTTTTCTCTGTTTATGTTGTGTCCTAATTTCTTATACGGATATCTATCATATTGGATTATGTCTTCATTTTAACTTAACCACCTCTTTAAAGGATCTGTCTCCAAATATAGTCACATTCTGAGATACTGGGTGTTACTTAAACATATGAATATGGGAGGGCACAACTCAATCCATAATATAAGCGATGGAAAATTTACCAAAAATATTTGAGGCCTGAATGACCTGCAGATATAAAATACTATTCTCTAAGTATAGGATTACTAACTACACTTTCCACTTATGTCATTATTTCTCCATATAGCTTCACTTATAACTAAATCATAAATCAGATGAGAGAAATGGTACAACTTTTTTTTATATTGACTGACAACTTCTATAAATATACTTTTAAATGGTTATCTTCCAACTTTGGCCTTTTATTACTTAAGGAACAATTGCTTATTGTATTCTAATTCAAGCCTAAAAGATAATTAAAGATGCAAGCATATGTTTTACATTTTCATTTAATGTTAGAAATTAAGATATAACAGATCACATTAAATATCAAACTACTTTTCTAGATAGCACAATCAAATAAATAAATAAACCAAACTTCTTTTTGATTTTAGTACAGTAAGGCAAAATATCTGAATACACAGAAAAAAATTCTGCCTTATATTAAGGTCTTGACTGTGCAGGAATTATTTCAAAATATGATTAATATTCTATACTTAAAGTATGTAAAATTACACTTTAAAAAATAATAAATCTTTATCATATAACTTTCAGCTACAAAATAAATAAATATATAAAACTCTCTGGATTTTCTTTGTTAGACTATATGATATAGAGAGAAATTCCCTTGTGTCAATTCGAATAACCCTACCCATATTTCTAAGAAGTACACAGAGGTGTGGTATAATATGCTATATGCTATGCTTATGCCTATGCAATCTATGCTTAAGCCTGTGCTTATGCCTATGCCATCTTGTAGAAATAGGGCCAGTATATGTTTCTCTGCAAATATTTATATGGATAGGACATTTGTGGGAAAACTAATGTAGCATACTTACTTAAACATTTTCTAGATGCCACTAATTATGATTAACACCTGTCTCATTTAATTTAATCCTTTTAACAATTCTGTAAGGTAGGTAATATTATCCATAATTTAAGGCATAGAGAAGTAAAACTACTTATCAGGGAGAAAATGTTTTTATTCCTTTCTTTTTCCCTAGGGATTAAAACTCAAAGTAGTAGTAATCCAAACCAAAGAACCAGTTGCATCTATACCATGTAAGTGACAGGGGTTGTCACTCATCACGTTATTAAAAACAAAACAAACAAACAAAAAACTATAAAAACTGAAAGTACTCACCATGGAACAAAGTTTGGAAGTCAAATGCCATTCTGAAACCTGGAGAGGTAGGTGCTTTCTGAGTTCTGCTTAACTGGAACAGAAGCCCCTGGAATTATAAACTTTACATCCAGGAGTCCCACCACGTTTTTAAAAGTGAGAATCTAAGAAAGATTCCTTGCAAGAGTGTAGGGGACACACCTTTTCCAATCAACAACAAACAGAAATCCTTAAAGGACAGAAGGGAGACAAAAATAAGGGATTTGAGGAATGTCATTCTCTGGTACTTGGACACTAAATACAGCCAAATAATTAGTCAAATATCATAAATCCTCACATTAAATACCTATTTATCTCAAGTTCTATTCCTTAATACAACATGATGTAACAGATCACATTAAATATCAAACTACTTTTCTAGATCAATCAAATAAATAAATCAAATAAACACAAATAAATAAAAAGCCAAACTGAAGGTCAGAAAAAACTGAAGAGACAAGAAGTCATCAGAACTAGTCTAGGATATAACACAGGTATAAAGTAGACAGGAAATTTAAAATAACTATAAATAGCATACAAGAACAGATAGAGATTCTATCTTAGAGTTTATGTAATTTAAGAATCAAAAGTAAATACTAGAAATTTAAAAAAAGACAAATGCCTTTGATGTTCTTATAAATATGATTGACATACCTGAGGAAATAGTAAATGGACCTGAGCATAGAGAAATAGAAACTTTCTAAGTTGAAAACTTTCCAAGTTGAAGAGAGTATCCTAGAACTATAGGAGAACAATAAAAGATGTAACACATCAGAATGAAAAATTAGAAGAAATATTTGAAAATAAAACTTTGCAAAATAAAGGACAAGCATAAAACCACAAAACAAGGGAGCTAAAAGAATGTCAAAATCATAAATACAAGCAAAAATAAATAAATAAACAAAGAAACACCCATATCTAGGCAAATCATATTGGCAATGTAAAAACCCAAAGAGAAACAGAAAATCCTGAAGGAAAAGGCCAGGGTGAGGGAAAACACAATCAACAAAGAAACAAGTTTAAGAATATTAAACTCTTATTCTAAAGAATATTCTAAAGAATATTCTAATTCTTATTAAGAATAAGAGTGGTGTTTGGTTCAGTAGCACATATAGTAAAATTTGAATGATACAAAGATTAGCATGGGCCCTGCACAAGGATGATGTGCAAATTATTGAAATGTCGCATATCTCTTCATCAATAGATTAAAAAAGAAATCACATTTTTTTCAGAAACCTCACCAGCAAAAATAAAGGGTGTAATATTTAAAATGTTAAAAGAAAAACCCACCAACCTATATTTCCAGGGCCAGTGAAATGATTCTTCAAATTTTAAAAGAATAAAGACTTTCTAAATCAAACAAAAATATAAAGGAACTATTATCACCAGACCTATCCTACAAGAAATGTTGCAAAATATTCTTCATACACAAGGAAAATAAAATAGATCAGAAATTTGTATCTACATGAAAAAAAGCTTTGAGCAATAAATAAAGTTAAAGAAGGAGTAAACAATTTTTTTGTTCTATTTCTTAATTAGCTTGAAACTTGTTACCTACATAAATATAGTCAACTGATCTTTGACAAAAGAGCAAAAGTAATGTAGTGGAGCAAGGTTAGTCTTTTCAACAAATGGTGCTGGAACAACTGAGTATCCACATGCCAAAACCAAACAAAAAGGAATCTAGACACATACCTCAGTTTTTTCACAAACATCAAAATAGGTAGCAGATCTAAATATAAAACATAAACTAAAATTCCTAGAATGTAGCATAAAAGAAAACCTACATGACTGAGTATGGCAGTATTTTTAGATATAATACCAAAGGCACAATCTATGAAAGAAATACTAGGTAAGCTTTACTTTATTAGAATTCAAAATGTCTACTCTGGTTAAGATGTTAAGTAAATGAAAAGATAAGCCATAGAGTGGAAGAAAATATTTGCAAAAGACACACCTAATAAAGGACTGCTTTCCAACATATACAAGTAACTTTTAAAAGTCAAAATAAGAGGGGTTCCTGGGTGGCTTAGTGGGTTAAGCCTCTGCCTTTGGCTCAGGTCATGATCTCAGGGTTCTGGGATTGAGCCCTGTGTCAGGCTCTCTGCTCAGCAGGGAGCCTGCTTCCCCCTTTCTCTTCCTGCCTCTCTGCCTACTTGTGATCTTTCTCTCTGTCAAATAAATAAATAAAATCTTTTTTAAAAAGTCAAGATAAGACAGGTGCCTGGGTAGCTCATTTCAATAAGCACCTGACTCTTAATTTCAGCTCAGGCATAAACTAGGGTCATGAGATTGAGCCCTGCGTCTGAATCTGTGTTCACTTGACGATCTGCTTGATATTCTCTTTCTTTCCTCTCCTTCTGCCCTCCCACTCTATCTCCTTCTAAAAATAATAAATACTTTAAAAAGTCAAAATAAGGGAAAAAAACCCCAAATTAAAAAAAAAAAAAAAAAAAGACCTTAATGGACAAATCACCACAGAAGACAAGCATCTACAAAAATCTTTTCACCATTCAATATATGGTCTTGGAACTTGATGTCTACAGACATAAAAAGGATTTAGGCACAAACCACAAGCACTAACTCAAAATGGATCCCATACCTAAATGTAAAACTCAAATTATAAAACTCCTACAATATTACATAGAAAATCTAAATGACTTTGGGCTTGGAGATTTTACACATTTAAGAGATGATGCCTAAGGCACATTACCTGAAATAAATAATTGACCAACTAGACTTTATGAAACTTAAAAATTTTCCTCTATGAAAGAATGTCAGGAAAATGAGAAGATAAACCATATACTGGGAGAAAACATTTATAGAACACACATCTGCTAAAGGACTATTTTCCAAATTATGAAAAAAAACCTCTCCAAACTGAAATACAGCAACAAAAACAAAGTGGGAGTGGGGGAGATGTCACAGTAGGAGCATCCTAGGCTTACTTGCTTGCCCTATGGATACACGAGGCAACAACAACATGGATTGCAACTGTGAAAACAATCTATAGATGAGAAGAGTAGATTTTCCACAGCTAGTTATAGAGTGAAGGCCATATTGAAAAGGGTAGGGTTATCAGAGATGTGGTAGGGAACCAAATTTCCAACATAAACTAACTACAAATGGGTGGGATATCACAAGCAGAAGAATGAGGTGGCCCAAAGACACACATGGCCCTGGAGACCTGCACTGGGAGGACAAGTCCCCATAATGCCTGGCTTGGAAAATCAATGGTACATAGGAGGAGGAGCAAGATGGCAGAGGAGTAGGAGACATAAATTCATCTTTTCTTAGAAATTTATCTGGATAGTTATCAAATCATTCCAAACACCTACAAACTGAATAGGCCATCGAAGAAAAGAATGGCAGAACTCTATGAACAAAAAAGCAACCACTTTCTGGAAGGTCTCTTCTAATTTGTTTAGTGTATATTTTGGGGGAGGGTCCTTGTTACCCTTTAAGCATTTTGTTTTCTCATTCATCTACTTCTCTTGTCAAAATGACAAAGCAGAAATATTCACCTAAAAAAAAAAAAAAAAGAACAAGAGGCAGTACCAACCACTAGGGACATAATCAATTGGACATTAAAATACTAGCTGGGCTTGAAAAAAGTGTAGAAAATATTAAAGAATCCCTTTATGGAGAAAAAAAAACCGAAAATCTAACCAATTTGAAATTAAGAAAAGACATTAATAATGTGCAATAAAAAAATGGAGGCTCTTACTGCTAGGATAAATGAGGTGGAAGAGAGAATTAGTGATATAGAAGACCAAATAATGTGGAATAAAGAAGCTGAGAAAATGAGAGATAAACTATGGGATCACAAGGGGAGAATTCAAGAGATAAATGTTACCATAAAACAAAACAATAGTAGAATAATTGGGATCCCAGAAGAAGAAAGAGAGGGGCAGAAGGTATTTTGGAGCAAATTATACCAGACAACTTCCTTAATTTGGGGAAGGAAACAGGCATCAAATTCCAGGAGTCACAGAGAATCCCCTTCAAAATCAATAAAAATAGGGCCACATCCAGTCATTTAATAGTAAAACTTACAAGTCTCAAAAAAAAAAAAAAAAAAAAAAAAAAAAAAAAAAAAAAAAAAAAAAAAAAAAAAAAAAAAAAAAAAAAAAAAAAAAAAAAAAAAGAAAATCCTGAAAAAGGCTCAGGACAAGAGATCTGTAACCTACAACGGGAGAAATATTAGACTGAAAAGAAAAAAAAATAGATTGGCAACAGACATATCCATAGAGACCTGGCAGGCCAGAAAGAACTGGCATGATATATTCAGACCATTAAACTAGAAAAAATATGCAGCCAAGAATACTATATCCAGCTAGGCTGTCATTGAAAATAGAAGAAGAAATAAAAAGCTTTCTGGACAAACAAAAACTAAAAAAATTTGCAAACACCAAACCAGCCCTACAAGAAATATTGAAAGGGATCTTCTAAGCAAAAAGAGAGCCTAAAATAATATAGACCAGAAAGGAACGGACACAATATGCAGTAACAGTCACCTTACAGACAATATAATGGCACAAAATTCATATCTGTCAATAGGTACTCTGAACATAAATGGGCTAAATGCCCTAATCAAAGGATACAGAGTATCAGAATGGATTAAAAAAAAAAGCCCATCAATATGGTGTCTCCAAGAGACTCATTTTAACCCCAAAGACACTTCCAGATTTAACATGAGGGAGTGGGAAACAATTTACCAAGCTAATGGACATCAAAAGAAAGCTGGGTTGGCAATGCTTATATAGACAAAGTAGATTTTAAGCCAAAGACTATAACAAGAGATGAAGAAGGACACAATATCAAATTTAAAGTGTCTGTCCAACAAGAAGATCTAACAATGTTTTTAAAGACTTTATTTATTTGACAGACAGAGATCACAAGCATACAGAGCGGCAGGCAGGGGGGTGGAGGGGAAGCAGGCTCCCTGCTAAGCAGAGAGCTCAATGTGGGGCTCAATCCTAGGTCTCTAGGATCATGACCTGAGCTGAAGGCAGATGCTTTAACCCACTGAGCCACCCAGGGACCCCAGATCTAACGATTTTAAGTATCTATGGCCTAACATAGGAGCACCAATTATATAAATCAATTAATAACAAAATAAATAAACACATCAACAATAATACAATAATAGTAGAAGACTTTAACACCCCCCTCACTGAAATGGACATATCATCCAAGAAAAAGATCAACAAAGAAATAAAGGCTTTAAATGACACACTGGAACAGATGGAAATTACAGATATATTCAGAACATTCCATCCCAAAGTTACAGCTAATACATTCTTCTCTAGTGCACGTGGAGCATTCTCCAGAATAGATCACATCCTTGGTCTGAGACAAATCAGGTCTCAACTGTACCAAAAGATTGGATTATTCCCTGCATATTTTCGGACCACAATACTTTGAAACTAGAACTCAACCACAGAGGAAAATTGGAAAGAACTCAAATACATGGAGGCTAAAGAGCATGCTACTAAAGAATGAATGGGTCAACTAGGAGATTAAAGAAGAATTTAAAAAATTCATGGAAACAAGTGAAAATGAAAACACAGCTGCTCAAAATCTTTGTGATGCAGCAAAGGTGGTACTAAGAGGAAGCATGTAACAATACAAGCTTTTCTCAAGAAACCAGAAACATCTCAAATACACAACCTAACCCTACATCTAAAAGAGCTGGGGAAAGAACAGCAAATAAAGCCTAAACCCAGCAGGAGAAGAGAAATAAAAAAGACCAGAGCAGAAATCAATGAAATAGAAACCAAAAGATCAGTAGAACAGATCAATGAAAGTAGGAACTGGTCCTTTGAAAGATTTAATAAGATTGATAAATCCCCAGCCAGACATATCAAAAAGAAAAGAGAAGGAATCCAAATAAATAAATGATGAATGAAAGAGGAAGGATATTGAAGCACTAATAAAAAAATATCCCAACAAACAAGAGCCCAGGAACAGATGGCTTACCAGGGCAAAGAGTCTTTACTAAGAAAACTATAGAATACTCATGAAAGAAATTGAAGACACAAAGAAATGGAAAAATATTCTATGCTCATGGTTTGGAAGAACAAATATTGTCAAACCATCTAAGCTACCTAAAGCAATCTACACATTTAATTCAATCCCTATCAAAATACCATCAATGCTTTTCATGAAATGGAACAAATAATCCTAAAATTTGTATGGAACAAGAAAAGACCCCAACGAGCCAGAGGAATGTTGAAAAAGAAAGCCAAAGCTGGAGGCATCACAATTACAGACTTCAAGGTCTATCACAAAGCTGTAATCATCAAGACAGTATGGTACTGTCACAAAAACAGATGCCTAGATCATTGGAACAGAATAAAGAACCCAGAAATAGGCCCTCAACTCTATGATCAACTAATCTCTAACAGAATAGGAAAGAATGTCTAATGGAAAAAAGACAGCCTCATCAACAAATATTGTTGGGAAAATTGGAAAGACACATGCAGAAGAATGAAACTGGACCACTTTCTTACACAACACACAAGAATAGACTCAAAATGGATGAAAGACCTCAATGTGAGACAGTCCATCAAAATCCTTGAGGACAACACAGGCAACAATCTCTTTGACTCAGCTGCAGCAACTTCTTCCTAGAAACATCACCAAAGGCAAGGGAATTGATGCCAAAAATGGCAAATGGGACTTCATCAAGATCAAAAGCTTTTGCACAGCAAAGGAAACAGCAAAACCAAAAGACAACCAAAAAAATGGGAGAAGATATTTGCAAATGACTTATCAGATAAAGGGCTAGTATCCAAAAGCTTTAAAGAATTTATCAAACTCAATACCCAAAGAACTAATAATCCAAAGAAGAAATAGACAGAAGACATGAACAGACATTTCAGCAAAGAAGACATCCAGATGGCCAACACATGAAAAAGTGCTCAACATCACTCAGCATCACAGAAATACAAATCAAAACCACAGTGAGATACCACCTCACACCAGTCAGAATGACTAAAATTAACTAGTCAGAAAATGATAGGAGTTGGTGAGGATTTGGAGAAAGGGGAACCCTCCTACACTGTTGGTGGGAATATAAGCAGCTGCAGCCACTCTGGAAAACAGTATAGAGGTTCCTCAATAAGTTGAAAAAAGAACTACCCTATGACCCAAAAATTTAGGTATTTACCCTAAAGGTGCAAATATAGTGATCCGATGAGGCATGTGCGCCCTAATATTTATAGCATCAATGTCCATAACAACCAAACTATGGAAAGAGCCTACGAGTCCATCAATGGATGAATGGATAAACAAGATGTGACACACACACACACACACACACACACACACACACATAAATGGAATAAAAAATTTGCAATCTGGGATGCCTGGGTGGCTCAGTTGGTTAAGCGGCTGCCTTCGGCTCAGGTCATGGTCCCAGGGTCCTGGGATCAAGTCCCACATTGGGCTCCTTGCTTGGCGGGGAGCCTGCTTCTCCCTCTGCCTCTGCCTGCCACTCTGTCTGCCTGTGCTCGCTCTCTCTCTCTCCCTCTCTCTCTGACAAATAAATAAATAAAATCTTTTAAAAAAATTTGCAATCTTGCCATCTGCAAAAACATAGATGGAACTAGAAGGTATTAGGCTAAGCTGTATAAGTTGATCAGAGAAAGACAACTATCATATAATCTCACTGATATGAGGAATTTGAGAAGCAATTCAGAGGATCATAGGGGAAGGAAGGGAAATGAAACAAGACAAAAACCAGAGAGGGAGACAAACCATAGAGACTCTTAATCTCAGGAAACAAACTGAGGGTTGCTGGGGGGGTTGGGAGGAGGTATAGGGTGGCTGGATTATGGACATTGGGGAGGATATGTGCTACGGTTAGTGCTATGAATTGTGTAATACTGATGAATCATAGACCTGTACCCCTGAAACAAATAATACATTATATGCTAATTAAAAAAAAAGAAAAAGAAAACCAATGTGATTTAAGCCCTACTGATTTGTAAAGCTTCTGGAATTAAAGAACCAACACACTAAAAAAGCTTGTTCTGAGACAGCACAGAAGCAGCAGTCTGAAAAATGACAGACAACTATGTGAAGGAGATCTATTGATTAATTCTAGGACATGTGCCAGGAGGGCAAAGGTCTACAGAAAATTTTTCCAGGAACAAAAGCAATAGCAGGTACCATTATTTGTGTGTTCCCCCATATTAAATAGCTAGACGTTTGTAGGATTCAATTCTAATTTTCTCCTATCTTTCTAGCACCCCATGCCATGCCCTGGCATTCTCCTTTCGTTCCATCCTCCCCATTTTGTCAGATATCCCCCCAAAGATCTCTTGTCCCACTATTCCCTGTAGACATCCATGGTCAGTACTGGCAACCTTCCAAAGAGACTGCTTCAATTCCTGTAGGTGGAACCTCATAGCTGGCTGTTCAGGGAATAAGCCCTGCTCTACAGTGTTCCTGGAGCTATCACAGTGGCTTATTGCAGGCGCCAAGCTGAGGGTTAGCCCTGCCCACCAGTGAGCCTACAGCAACTATAACCAAGCCTCTCAATATCCCAAGGAACAAATCCTGCCTAGTGCCCCCCTCAGCTAGCAAAGTGGGTCATTGCAGCTAGCTGGGCTGAAGGGCAACCCTCCAGTGTGCCCACAGTAATCATAGCTCAGCCACAATAGAAGATGGCATGTAGCCCACAGATAGGACACCCCTGGAGCACCGGGTTCTGCTGACAGGGTTGTTATGCTACAGGACCTCACAAGATCTCTTCTAGAAAAGCCTACTTCACTGACTAGCTTAAAGACCAGAACACATACTAGCTGACTTAATACATAGAAATAAACAGACAAAATGAGGTGACAGAGGAATATGTCCCAAATGAAAAGCAGGAAAATAATCATAGAAAAAGAGTTAAATGAAATGGAAAAAAACATTATGCCTGATAAAGAGTTAAATGTGATGGTCAAAAAGATATTCAATTGACTTGAGAGACAATGAGTGCACTCAATGAAAATTAAGAAACTATACTAAAGAGTTGAGGGAAACAGTAACTGGAAAATAGAGACTAGAGAGATTTAACAGCAGATTAGAGGATGTTGAAGAATGGATCAATGATCTGGAAGACAGGGTAATAGAAAAAGCCTGAACATCAATCAATCAATCAATCAATCATCAAAAAAGAATATGTTGAAGGACCTCTGCAATATCACTAAGCATTCTAACATTTACATTATACGCATTTTAGAAGGAGAAGAGGGAGAAAAGAGGCAGGCACTGTATTTGAAGAAATAATAGCTAAAAACCTCCTTCATCTGGGAGGAGAAAGATACTCAGGTCCACCAATTACAGATAGCCTCAAACAAATGATACATAATAGTTAACTTTGCAAGCCAGAAGAGAGGTGCATGATATATAAAAAGTGCTGAAGGAAAAACAAACAAAAGAACAAAGAATAAAACAAAAAGAACTACAACCAAGACTAATCTACCTGCAAAGATTATCATTCACAATTGAAGAAGAGATAGTTTCTCAGACAAAAGTTAAAGTTCATTACCACTAAACCAGCTTTACAACAAATGTTTAAAAAAGATTCCTTAAGTGGAAAAAAAAAAGACCATAACTAGAAGAAAATTGTGAAAAGAAAAAAATTTCACTGCTAAAAGCAAACATAGTAAAGGTAATAGATTTATCACTTATAAAGCCACTATGTAAGTTGACACAAAAGTAAATTATAACTATAAACATTAGTCAAGGAATGTATAAAATAAAAAGGTTTAAAATATGAATGTGTTTGAACCTGAGTGACTATAACTTAATACAGACTGCTACAGACATTGGGTGTTAAAATGAACCCCATGGTAACCACAAATCAAAAATCTATAATAGATATATGAAAAGCCAAGTAATTTAAGGATATAATGATTACTCAGCCATTAAAAATATGAAATTGTTCTATTTGCAACAATGTGAATGGAGCTAGAGAATATTATGCTAAAAGAAATGAGTCAGTCAGAGAAAAACAAATACCATATGATTTCACTCATATGTGGGAATATAAGAAACAAAGCAAATGAACACAGGGGGGATAAAAGAGTTGAGGAGGGCAGTCCAAGAAACAGTGTGTTAATTATAGAAAACAAACCAATGGTTACAAGAGGGGAGGTGATTGATGAGAATTATGAAAAAATCCACTTGTGATGAGAACTGGGTGTTGTATGTAAGTGATGAATTACTAAATGCTACACCTGAAACTAATATTACACTGTATGCTAACTGGAATTTAAATAAAAACAAACAAAAAATAATGAATTGGGAACAAGTAATACCTATCAATAATTATTTTAAATGTAGTTGGACTAAATGTTACCATTAAAAGACATCCAGTGACTATACGAATAAGAAATAAGATGTGCTATATACTGATTTTGAGAACTCACTTCAGTCCTAAAGCTAAAGTGAAGAATGGAAAAAAGTGTGTGCAAATAGAAGCCAAAAAAAAAAAAATCCAGGATTGCCATACTTATATTAGACAAAACAGACTTTAAAACAGACTATCATTTTGTAAAAGACATTATATAAAGACAAAGGGACTAATCTAACATGATATAAGTATTGTAAATATCTATGCACCCAGTTTAGAAGCAACCAAAACCATAAGCCAAATATTAACAGACTTAAAAGGAGAAATTGACAGTAATATACTAATGGTAAGGACATTAACACCACACTTGAATCTATGGATATATCATGCAGATAGAATGACACATCAGACCATATGGCATTACCAGATATGTACAGAACATTACATCCAACAGTAGCAGAATACACATTATTTTTAAGTGCACATGGAACATTATCCAGTATAGATTATATGTTAGATAGGGACACAAGCTGGAATAAATTTAAAAAGATTGAAATCCTATCAAGCATCTCTTTTTGTAATATTATATAGCCAAAAATTATTTAGAAGAAAAAAATCCTGGGAAAAAACCCTGAAACATGTGAAAGCTGAACAACAGGATACTAAATAGACAATTGGTCAATGAAGAAATCAAAAAGAAAGAAAAAAATATTTTAAGACAAAAAGAAAATTGGAAACACAACGGTCTAAAATCTTTGGCATGCATCAAAAGCAGTTCTAAGAGAAAAACTTATAACTATGCAGATCTACCTTAAATCTCAAAAAGTCAGGAAATTTTAATCTCAAAAAAAAATCTCAAAAATCAGAAATCTCAAAAATTCTAACTTTACACCTAGCAGAAATGGGAAAAAAAGGAAAAAAAAACCCAAAGCCCAAATTTAGTAGAAGGAATAAACTAATAAATATCTGAATGTGAATATAAAATAAAATCACTTAAACCAAAAGTTGCTTCTATGAAAAGATAAAATTGATAAACTTTTGGCTAAAGCAATCAGTAAAAAAAGAGGAATGGGTAGCCATGAGAGATGCTGAATTTTAGGAAACAAACAAACTGAATTTTAGATTGCTGAAGGGGAGGTGGGGGGGATAATTGGGTGACAGAGATCAAGGAGGGCACTTGATGTAATGAGCACAGGGTTTATGTGCAACTGATGAATCACTAAATTCTACCTCTGAGATTAATAGAGAGAGAGGTGTCAAATGAATAAAGTAAAAATGAAAGAAGAAAAATAACACCACCACAGATAGACGTAAGAGAATATAATGAAAAATTTATGTCAATAAATATCTAGATACCATCTTTTAAACCGGAAAGAAACAGAGAAATCTGAACAAACCCATTACTAGGAAGGAAAATGAATCACTAATCATAAAACTTTCAATAACAAAAGTCCAGGACCAGATGGGCTTATAAGTGAATTCTACCAAACACTTAGAGGTAATAATTCTTCAAGCTGTTTAAAAAATTGAAGGGGAAAGAAAACTTCTAAACTCCTTTTACAAGGCCCAAATTGCCCTATCTATAATCAGACAATGACAGTATAAAAACGAAAACTACAGGCCAATATCCATGATAAACATAGAGGCAAAAATTCTAAATAAAATATCTATGAGTCAAGTTCAACAATATATTCAAAGGATTATTCCCCACAAACAAGTGGGGTTTATTCTGGGGATGCAAGAATGATTCAATTTTCACATATTAATCATTGTGATAAAATAAAGAGAAAGAATAAAAACTATCATCCCCTCAATAGATGCAGGAAAAACACCAGACAAAATACAACATCCATTCATGATAAAAATTTCAATGAAGTGGTTTAAGATGGAATACACCCCAACATAATAAAAGCCACAGGGGAAAAAATCCATAGCTAACATCTTACTCAATGGTGGAACACTTAAAGCCTTTTTTCTAAGACCAGGAACAAGACAAGGATATCCACCATCACCACTTTAACTTTAGTAATGGGTGTCCTATCTACATAAATCAGACAAGGAATATAAATAAAATGAATCAAAACTGGTAAGGAAGAAGTGAAATTGTCACTATTTGCAGATGATATAATACTACATATAGAAAATCCTAGATACCACCACAAAACTATTAGAAGTTATAAATGAATTCAGTTAAGTTGCAGGATACAAAATTAATATACAAAAATCTGTTTCTATATGCTAATAACAAAGTAGTACAAAAAGAAATTAAGCAAATAATTCAAATTACAATTACACCAAAAAATAAAAAATAAATAAAACCTAGAAATAAATTTAACCAAGGAGGTGAAAAACATATTCTGAAAACTAAAAGACGTTGATCAAAAAAATTGAAGATGACACAAATGAAAAAAAAATCATGTTCATAGATCAAAATAATATTGTTAAAATGTTCATATTACCCAAAGTGGCCTGCAGATTGAATGCAATCCCCGTAAAAAATATCAGTAGAATTTTTTTACAGAACAAAAACACTATTCTTAAATTTTATATAGAATCATAAAAACCCTGAATAGTCAAAGCAATATTGAGAAAGAAGTACCACAATCCTAGATTTCAAGATATAATACAAAGCTACAATATCCAAGATTATGGTACTCACACAAAAATAGACTAATAGAGTAATAGAACAGGATAGAGAGATAAATAAACCCATGATTATATGGTCAGCTAAATTATAGCAAAGAAGTTCAGAATATCCAATGGGGAAAAGAGTCTCTTCAATAAATTGTTTAGAGGAAACTGGACATCTATACACAAGATAAAAACTGGACCACTTTCTTACACCATCCCAAAGAGGGAAGCAAACAAACAAACAGATAAACAAATGAAGAAACCTCAATATGGACTCGGGATTTAAATGTGGTACCTGAAATCATAAAACCCCTAAAAGAAAACATAGGCAGTGATCTCTTGGACATTGGCCTTTCCAAATATTGATGGATATGTCTCCTCTGGCAAGGAAGACAAAAGCAAAAATGAACTATCGGAATAACATCAACACCAGAAGAAAAGGCTTTTGCAAAGCAAAAAAAAAAAAAAAAAAAAAAAAAAAAAAAAAAAAAAAAAAAAAAAAAAAAAAAAAAAAAAAAAAAAAAAAAAAAAAAAAAAAAAAAAAAAAAAAAAGACAAAAAATTAAGAGAACAAAAGGCGACTTACTGAATGGGAAAAAAATATCTGCAAATGATGTATTTGATAATGGGTTAATAATATCCAAATTATATAAAGACTTCTATAATTAAACACCAAACAATAATCTGATTCAAAGTAGATAGAGAATCTAAATAAACATTTTTCTAAAGATGACATATAAATGGCCAATAGACACATGGAAATTATGCTCTATATCACTGCTCATCCAGGAAATGCAAATCAAAACCACAATCAACCACAATCAGATATGACCTTAAACCTGTTAAAACGGCTAGTATCAAAGACAACAGGGCGCCTGGGTGGCTCAGTTGGTTAAGTGGCTGCCTTTGGCCCAGGTCATGATCCCAGGGTCCTGGGATCAAGCCCTGCATTTGGCTCCCTGCTCAGTGGGGAGACTGCTTCTCCCTCTTTCTCTGCTTCTGCCCCCAGCTTGTGTTCTCTATCTCTCGCTCTCTCTGTCAAATAAATAAATAAAGTCGAAAACAAATCCTTTAGCAAAAAGGCAAAAAATATCGACTTGAAAAGGATGTTGAGAATAAGGAGCTCTTATACATTTTTTAATGTTCTAGATACTTATAATTTTATTTTTTTTTCAAGTATTCATTTAAAGTCTATTTAGTTAACATACAATGTAATATTGGTTTCAGGAGTAGAACTTAGTGATCCATCATTTACATAGAATACCCACTGCTCATCACAAGTGCCCTCCTTAATACCCATCACCTATTTAGCCCAACCCCCACCACTTTCTTCCATCAACCCTCAGTGTGTTCTCTGTAGTTAAGAGTCTGTTTTTTTATTTGTTTGTTTGCTTTTCTCCCTTTTCCTCCTTCTCCTATGTTCAACTGTTTTGTTTCTTAAATTTCACATAAGTGAAATCATATGGTATTTGCCTTTCTCTTTTGCTTAGCATTGTATACTCTAGCTCCATCTACATCATTGCAAATGGCCAAATTTCATTCTTCTTGACAGCTGAGTAATACTCCGGTATATATATACATTGGGATATATATATTTCCATTATTTGGCTATTGTTGATAATGCTGTTATAAATATTGGGGTGCATGTGTCCCCTTGAATCAGTATTTTTATATGTTTTGGGTAAATACCATGTATTGAAATTGCTGGGTCATAGGGTAGTTCTATTTTTAACTCTTTGGGGAATCTCTGTATTGTTTTCCAGAGTGGCTGCACCAGTTTGCAATCCCACCAATAGTGTAAAAGGGCTCCCTTTTCTCTGCCTCCTTGCCAACATTTGTTGTTACCTCTGTTGTTAATTTTAGCCATTCTGACAGGTGTGAGGGGACCTCTCATTGTGGTTTTGATTTGTATTTCCCCGATAATGAGTGATACTGAGAAACTTTTCATGTGTGTTAGCCATCTATATGTCTTTTTTTAAAGATTATTTATTTATTTATTTTGACAGAGATAGACACAGCAAGAGTGAGAACACAAGCAGGAGTTAGGGAGAGGGAGAAGGGAGCCAGATGTGGGGCTCAATCCCAGGACACTGGGATCATGACCTGAGCCAAAGGCAGATGGTTAATGGCTGAGCCACCCAGGCACCCTTATCTGTATGTATTCTTTGGAAAAAGATCTATTCATGTTTTTTGTCCATTTCTTACTGGATTTATTTTTTGGGGGGGCGGTACTGAGTTTAAAAAGTTGCTCATAGATTTTGGACAGTAACCCTTTATCAGATATATCATTTGCAAATATTTTCTCCCATTCCAAAAGGTACCTTTTAGTTCTGTTGTTTCTTTCTTTGTGCAGAAGCTTTTTATCTTGATGAAGTCCATTAGTTCATTTTTAATTTTTTTTCCCTTGCTTCCAGAGATGTAACTAGAAAGAAGTTGCTATAGCTGGTCAAAGAGGTTGCTGTCTGTGTTCTCCTCTAGGATTTTGATGGTTTCCTGTTTAGGTCTTTCATCCATTTTGAATTCATTTTGGTGTATGATTGTAATAAAGGGGTCTAATTTCAATCTTCTTCATGCTGCTGTCCAGTTTTCCCAACACCATTTGTTGAAGAGTATTTTTTACATTGGATATTCTTTCCTACTTTGTCAAAGATTCATTGAGCATGTAGTTGGGGGTGCATAGCTGGGTATTATATTCTGTTCCATATGTCTGTTTTTGTACCAGTATCATACTGTCTTAATAACTATAGCTCTGTAATATAGCTTGAAGTCCAGAACTGTGATGCCTCCACACTTGCTTTTCTTTTTAAAGATTGTTTTGGTTATTTGAAGTCTTTTGCAGTTCCATACAAATTTTCAATTTTTCTAGGTCTGAAAAATGCTGCTGGTAATTTGAAAGGGACTGCATTAAATGTGTAGATTGCTCTGGGTAATATAGATATTTTAGCAATGCTTATTCTTCCAATATGTGAACATTAAATGTTTTTCCATTTCTTTGTGTCATCTTCGATCTCTTTCATCAATGTCGTATAGTTTTCAGAGTACAGATATTTTACCTCTTTTGTTATGTTAATTCCTAGATATCTTATGGTTTTTGGTGAAATTGTAAATGGTATTAATTCTTTGATTTCTCTGGGGCGCCTGGGTGGCTCAGTGGATTAAGCCGCTGCCTTCGGCTCAGGTCATGATCTCAGGGTCCTGGGATCAAGTCCCACATCGGGCTCTCTGCTCCCCCTCTCTCTCCACCTGCCTCTCTGCCCACTTGTGATCTCTCTGTCAAATAAATAAATAAAATCTTTAAAAAATATATTTGATTTCTCTTTCTGCTGCTTCCAAATTGGTGTATAAAAGTGCAACAGACTTCTCTACATTGACTTTGTATTCTGTTACTTTACTGAGTTCATGGATCAGTTCTAGTAATTTTTTGGTGGACTCTTTCAGGTATATACAAAAGAAATACAAAAATGGTTGATATGAATTCAACTATAACAATAATCATTTTAAATGCTAATCACTTAAATGTACCAATTTAAAGGCAGAGATTTTCTTCTAATATTATTTGAGAATTTAGAATTTTTTTAAATCTATGTTTATCAGGGAAATACCGTATGATCCAATAATTCCACTAGTGGGTAATTACACAAAGAAAATGAAAACACTAATTCAAAATTATATATCCAGGAACTTTGGGAAAGATTGCAGAGTAGAAAGGTCCTTACCTCACCTCATCCCACAGATACACCTAGATAACACCCACATTAGTATAAATAACCCAGAAAATGACCCAAAGACTACAAAGCAGGTTCCTTTTTTTTAAAGATTTTATTTATTTATTTGACAGACAGAGATCACAAGTAGGCAGAGAGTCAGGCAGAGTGAGAGGAGGAAGCAGGTTCCCTGCCAAGCAGAGAGCCTGATGTGGGGATTGATCCCAGGACCCTGGGACAATTACCTGAGCTGAAGGCAGAGGCTTTAACCCACTGAGCCACCCTGGCACCCCTGCAGAGCAGATTCTTAGAGAAGAGACCACATCAAAAACAGTATGAAGGGCAAAGATACAGTTTGGAACTAAACTGACCCAAGAGGCTGTCAAGGGAGGGAAAGACTTCAGTCATAAGGAAAGGAGAGGAGAAGACCCCACCCCAGGCAGAAGGGACCTGCATTGAGAAGATGAATCCCCATAGCACCTGGTTTTGAAAATCAGAGAGGCTTCACTTTGCAAGTTCTTAAAATTGGTGGAGCTTAACTTCAGGAACTTAAACAAAACGAAACAAAACAAAACAAACAAACAAAAAACACAGGGGGCAATAGGAAACTGAGTGCCAACCCTTAAAAAGACAGCATAAAAAACAGCCTCCTGGAGTAAAGCATAGAACCTGCAGCTTGAGAAAGGCCTAGGATATATGGGAGGCAGATTTATTTACTGATCTCAGAGCATGTGATAGAGGGGCAGAAATCCTTAAGAGATTTCTTCAAGAATAAAAGAACTGGTGTGTGTCCCTTCCTTCCCTGTCCCCAAGGGATATCTGCTGAAACCAGTGCACTCTCCACCCTTTTTGCTAAACATGTGCCTTGCTTCTAGGATTTTCTGCGGACCTGCTCTCTCCAAAGTTCTCCAAAGCAGATATAGGTCCCTTCCCACATAAGACCAGAGCACACCTTGCTAAGATGGGATAGCCTCCCATCTCATTCTTCTGTGGACATGGCCCATCCAAACCTTCCTCTGCAGAAGTAACTCCATAAGTCTAGTAATTTGCAAGCAGCTCCACAGCGGCCAGCAACATTCCAAAGTGATTCCTCCTTTGGGAGAGAGGAGGATAACCATAGACAACAGTTCAATTGCACCACCAGCTAGATGTTAGGGTAAAACAACTAGTCTGACTGCAGGTTCTTCCCACCAATGAAAACTCATGGTATAACACAGGGAGAGCACCCTGCAGCACAGTGAGCCACAGCTCTGGTAAATACCCAGTCTACCTCAACTCAAGCCCAAGGTAGCCCCAGAATGGCCTATAAAACCCTGTCCAAACAGGCAAAGAGAGACATTACAGATGACTGGACTGAAGACAAATGCAGCTAAGTCACAACAGCAGGACACATACAATGAAAATAGTTGATGGCTAAAGCTCCAGGTACTGGTGAGTGTCAAATGATGCATTGTAGGGCACAAGAGAACCTCTTCTTCATAAGGCCACTACTTTTAAGAGCAGGAGATGTAGCTAACTTTCCTAACAAAGAAACAGATAGAGAGTTAGACAAAATGAGGAGACATTGAGAAATATATCTCAAAAGAACAGGGAAAAAATCACAGTGAGAGCTAAATAAAAGAAAGAGAAGTAGTGTGCCTGATAAAAATAATTTAAAGTAATGGTCATAAAGATATTAACTGAACTTGAGAAAAGAGTGGAGGACTTAGTCAGACCATCAATAAACAGATGGAAAACATAAAAAAGTGGAGATGAAATTCAATTGAAATTAAAAATACAAAAGAGGAAATAATTAGACTAAAAGAAGTAGAACAGATCAGTGACCTGGAAGACAGAGTAATGGAAAGTAATCAAGCTGGGCAGAAAAAGAAAAAATGAATAATAAAAAATGAGTATAGTTAAGGGACCTCAGCAACATGACCAAGCATAATAACATTTGCATTATAGGACTCCCAAAAGAAAAAGAGGGAGACAGGGGGCAGAACATTTATTTGAAGAAATAATAGCTGAACACTTCTTAAATCTGGGGAAGGAAACAGATCCACATACAGGAATCACAGAGAAACCCCAACAAAATCAACCCTCAGGTATCCACATACAAAGGCACATTGCAATCAAAATTGCAAAATATAATGGCAAAGAGCATTTGTAAAACAACAAGAAGAAAGAGTCATATAAAAGGGAAACCCCATAAGGCTACCAGCTGATTTTTCAGCAGAAAC
The DNA here is from genome assembly GCA_004024625.1 of Mellivora capensis. Classification (NCBI taxonomy): domain Eukaryota; kingdom Metazoa; phylum Chordata; class Mammalia; order Carnivora; family Mustelidae; genus Mellivora; species Mellivora capensis. The sequence goes on along the minus strand of PISX010002013.1, from coordinate 56,323 downwards.
TTTCCAGACCACATGAAAGTGGCATGGTATATACAAAGCACTGAATGGAAAAACAAAACAAAACAAAACAAAACCCCAAAACAACCTTTTTAGAGCCAGGAATACTCTATCCAGCAAGACTATCATGCAGAATAGGAGAAATGAAGATTTCCCCAGACAAACAAAAGTTAAAGGAATCCATCATCACTGAATCAGTCCTGCAAGAAATATTAAAGGGAATTCTCTGAGTGGAAAAGAAGGGCCATAAGCAGGAGTAAGCAAGGTAGGGGGAAAAATCAGTAGAATTAAATATAACTATAAAAGCCAGTCAAAGGATTCACAAGTTAAAGGAATGTAATATAGAAGACTACATATTTAAGAGGTACCAAGGAGGGGAGTAAATATTTAGTGCTTTTAGAAAGAGTTCAAACTTATGTGACTATCAACTTATTATAGACTGCCATATACATAAGACATTATATATAAACCTAATAGTAACCACAAATCAAAAACCAGTAACAGATATACAAAATTAGATGATAGATAGAAAGAAATTCAAATAAATCACTAAAGAAAACCACTAAACAATGATAGAAGAGAGCAAGAGAAGAAAGGAAAAGAGAAGAACTACAAAAACTACCATAAAACAAATAACAAAATAGCAATAACAACATACTCATCAATAATTACTTGAATGTAAATGGACTAAAAAGTCCAGTGAAAAGATATAGGGTGATGAAATGGATTAAAAAAAAAACTTATCTACATGCTAATTTCAGATCTAAATACACATGTAGTTTGAAGTTGAAGGGATAGGGAAACATTTACCATGCAAGTAAAAGTGAAAAAAAAAAAAGGCAGGGTAGCAACACTTATACTGGACAAAATAGACTTAAAAACAAAGATAGTGGGATGCCTGGGTGGCTCAGTGGGTTAAGCCTCTGCCTTCACCTCAGGGTCTTGGGATCAAGTCCCACACCAGGCTCTCTGCTTGGTGGGGAGCCTGCTTCTCCCTCTCTTCTCCAGAAGACACAAACAAATGGAAAGATATCCCATGTTCATGGGTTGAGAGAACAAATATTAAAATGCCCATACTGTCCAAAGCAATACACAGATTTAAAGCAATCTCTATCAAAGTACAAACATTTCTCATAGGACAAATATGAATAACTCCAAATTTTGTATGGAACCCCAAAAGAACCTGAGTAGCCAAAGCAATCTTGAAAAAAAAAACAAAATTGGAAGTATCATGATCCCAGATTTCATCGTATACTACAAGGCTCTAGTAATCAAAACACTATGGTACCAGCACACACACAAAACCCATATGAAACAGAATAAAGAGCCCAGATATAAACCCTTGTTTATTTGGTCAAATAATCTTTAATAAAGGAGTCAAGAATATGCAGCGGGAAAAAGACAGTCTTTTCAATAAATGGTTTTTGGAAACTGGATAGCTGAATGCAAAAGAATGACATTGGACCACTGTCTTACACAATACGCAAATTCAAAATTGATTAAGGACCTAATATGAGACCTGAAACCATAAAAATACTAGAAGAGAGCACAGACAGCAATTTCTTTGATGCAGGCCATAGCGACATTTTTCTAGGTAGGCCTCCTGAGGCAAGGGAAACAAAAGTAAAAATAAACTACTAGGACCAAATTAAAATAAAAAGCTTTATACAACAAAGGAAACAATTAACAAAACTAACAGGCAATCTATGGAATGGGAGAAGATATTTGCAAATGAGATATCTGATAAAAGGTTAGTTTCCAAAATATATAAGGAACTTATAAAACTCAACATCAAAAAATGAAAAATAATTAATCTGATTAAAAACAGACAGAAGAGGGACACCTGGGTGGCTCAGTGGGTTAAGCCTCTGCCTTTGGCTCAGGTCATGATCTCAGGGTCCTGGGATCAAGTGCCGCATTGGCCTCTCTGCGCAGCAGAGAGTCTGTTTCTCCCTCTCTCTCTGCCTGACTCTCTGCCTACTTGTAAGTTCTCTGTCAAATAAATAAATAAAATCTTTAAAAACAAACAAACAAACAAAAGACAGAAGATATGAACAGGCATTTCTCCTAGGAAGACACACAGATGGCCAACAGACACATGAAAAGATGCTCAACATCACTAATCATTAGGAAAATGAAAATAAAAACTACAATGAGTTATTACCCTACACCTCTAAACGGATAAAATAAAAAACACAAGAAACAACAGGTGTTGGTGAGGATGTTAAGAAAAAGGAACTCTTGTGCACTCTTGCTGGAAATGCAAACTGGTACAGCCACTGTGGAAAACAGTACAGATATTCCTGAAAAAATTAAAAATAGAACTACTGGGGCGCCTGGGTGGCTCAGTAGGTTAAAGCCTCTGCCTTCGGCTTGGGTCATGATCCCAGGGTCCTGGGATCGAGCCCTTCATTGGGCTCTCTGCTCAGCAGGGAGCCTGCTTCCACCTCTCTCTCTATCTGCCTGCCTCTCTGCCTATTTGTGATCTCTGCCTGTCAAATATATAAATAATATCTTAAAAAAATAGAACTACCATATAATTCAGTAATTAACTACTGGGTATTTATTTGATACATACAAAAATGCTAATTTAAAAAGATATATGAACCTCTATGTTTACTGAAGTATTATTTATAATAACCAAATTATGGAAGCAGCCTAAAAGTCTATCAATAGATGAATGAATAAAAAAGGTGTGTGCTATATATATAATGGAATATCACTCAGCCATATAAAAGAAATAATTCTTGACATTTGCAACAAGAAATAAAACTTTTATGAATAAATGATAGGATTACCTATTTAGAAAACACTCAAAAATATACAAAAATATATTTTTTAAAAGATTTTATTTATTTGACAGAGAGAGAGAGATCACAAGTAGGCAGAGAGAGAGGGGGAAGCAGAATTCCTGCTGAGCAGAGAGCCTGATGAGGGGCTCAATCCCAGGAACCTGAGATCATGACCTGAGCTGAAAGCAGAGGCTTAAACCACTGAGCCACCCAGGCACCCCACAAAAATACTTTTTGTAATTAATGGACTCCAGCATTATCACAGCATAAAAGGTTAATATATAAACACAATATATAAAATACGTGAAAGTCTGGACATTATTTATCATATGAAAAATTACAAATTAAAACTATAATGAAATACACTGTACATCAATTCTAACAGCTAAAATTGTAAAAACTGCAATTATCAATATAGTGAGGAAATGGAGCAAAAAGAACTCCTTTATTCATTACCGGTGGTATGCAAAAGAGTCCTCAGTTGCCATGGAAGACAATTTGAAGGTTTGTTATACACCTAAGCATGGTCTTACTAGGCAACTGTACTTCAACGTTTTTACCTAGCTTGTTTGAAAATATATGTTCACACAAGAAACTTGCAAATGAATAGAACATTTATTTATAATTACCTAAAATATGACTAAGATATTATTTAATATGTGAATAGATAAATCACAGTGCATGCATACAATGAAAGAGTATATGGTGATATAAAGCAATGGGCCATCAGTGGGTTTTGGCAATGAAGATAACTTGATGAGTCCTAAATGCATAGTATTAAGTGAAAGCAGTCAGTCTAAAAGGCTATGAGATTCTAGTCCTGTGACATTTTAGAAAGACAAAACTAGAGATTTTACACAGATTTTAAACATATTTGAATAGGTGAAGTTCACAGAATTTTTTAGGGCAATAACACTATTATATATGATATGGTGGATACATGACAATTAAAAAATCAATAGAACTTTAAAATATAGTTGGCCAGATTTGAGGTAGAATTCAGACTATGCCAAAAGATTTTACCTGTATTACAAATTTATGGAATGTTTCCATGGATGAAGTTAGGGGGAAATGTGCTTACCTATGTGACTTTGGAAGAGAGTATAGACTCTAAGACTAAAGGCAAGAGGAATTTTACATAAGCATTGTCTAAACTTTATAAAGTTTTTGCCCACAAGGTACAAATTAACATTTCCAAAACCATTGTAGAGATATATAGAGAAATGGAACAATGGAGCAAATGGATGGTTAATGGTGGGAGCCAGGTTAATCACTCTAGGTGTGGAAGGCTATAGACAGTCAAGAGTTTATGCTAGAATAATTCATGTTGTAGTGGGTTAGAGTTGGACTAATCAATATAAACTCATATTTACCTAAATATTAAGATGGATACAAATGTATATTTATAAATATGTGTATATTCATAGTTTAGTATACACACATGTATTTCCTTGTTCTGCCAGCCAAGAGACCCTAGAAACAAAGACATCTCAGCAGCAAGAAGCACACTTTGTGACAAATCTTAGATTCAAATACCATTCTCCAATAAAAGCAGCCAGTGCTCCTTAGAGAAATTGTTGATATTAGGACTTGACAGAGAATACACAGAATGAGCTTGGATCATCTTAACATCTTGTAGTGTCAGGATTTAAAGGTATTAAAAATAAGAATACAAACTCAACAACAATAGAAGTGTATTGAAGGACAAAAATGCCAACTGAAAGAACTCCTAATTGCCCAAACCATGGAGGTTTGAGGAAGAAATATTATTGGATTATGACTCAAGATATAAAGTAAATAGCTCCAAATCCATTCAGTTATGAATTATTAAATACGTAAGTGAAGAAGAATAGACAATCCACCTAAAGAGAATTGCAAATAGTTTATACAGATGCTGCCCCTCCAATCTGGTGGAACATAATTCCTCCTCCTTTGAATTTGAGTTATGCAGAGTAACGTATTTCCAAATAGTATAGCACTCCAAGAGACTCGGGAAAATTATAGTGGAGAAACCTGACAAACCCTAACTTAGCCAGGAGATCAAGGTTAGCATTAATAGTGATATGTTGATAGCATGTAACCTTGATATGATGTGATGAGAATGGAAATTTATCTCTGTTGCCTTTCTCTCAAAAATACACAATTCCTGTGCAACCCCAATAAAATGAGCAAACTAAAGTTGATAAACATTTTACAAAGTACGTAATCAGTACTCCTCATAACTGTCAAAGTTATCCAAAACAAATTCTGAGAAACTTTCATAGTCTACAGGAGACTGAGGAGACATGACAACTAAATGTAATGTGCATACTGGATGGGATCCTGGAATGGAAAAATGAAATTCAAATAAAGAATATATTTATTGGTATTTGTTTATTAATGGTGAAAAATGTACCAATACTAATAAAAAAATGTTAATGGGGAAAGAGTGTTGGATATATGGCAACACTGTATTCTTGTAATTTTCTATTAACCTAAAATTATTCTAAAGCCAGACTATGTTTTCCCACCTTAATCATTTCTATATAATATATATTTGCTCCACCAACCAGCCATATCTTTCTCTCTCCCTCTCCTTAGGCCTCTCTGTTCCTGGGACACAACATAAAAGGAAAAGGTGAGGCAACAAGTGCTGATGCAGAAGCTACAGTAAGTTATCCAGAAGATTTAGCAAAAATAACTAATGAAGGTGACTACAAAAACAACAAATTTTCATTGGAGACCAAACAGCCTCATGGTGGAAGAAGATAACATCTAGGAGTTCCATAGAGAGAAGAAGGCAATGCATGGCTTCAAAGGATAATCAGACTCTCTTAGAGGCTAATGCAGCTGGTGACATTAAGTTGAAGCCAATTCTCATTTGCCATTTTGAAAATCCTTAAGAATAATCCTAAATTTGGTCTGCCTGTACTCTATAAATGGAACAACAAATCCTGGATGACAGCACATCTGTTTATAACATCATTTAATGAATATTTTAAACCTAATCTTTAGAGGGGGGAAAAAAGAGTCCTTTCAAAATATGACCACTCATTAACAATGCATCTGATCACTCAACAGCTCTGATGGAGGTGTACAATGAAATTATTTTTTTTCATGCCTGTTAACACAACATACATTCTCTAGCCCATGGATCAAGGAATTATTTTGAATTCCAAGTCTTAATATTTCAGAAATATATTTTGTAAGACTGTACCTGCCATAGATAGTGACTCCTTTGATGAATCTGTGCAAAGTAAATTGAAAACCTTCTGGAAAGGATTAACCATTCTAGATGTCATTAAAAATATTCATGATTCAGGGGATGAGGTCAAAGTATCAACATTTACAAAAGTTTGAAAGAAATTGATTCTAATCATGGCTGACTGTGAGTGGTTCGAGACTTCAATGGTAGAAGTAACTGCAAAAGTGGTGGAAATAGCAAAAGAACAAGAATTAGAAGTGGAGCCCAAGGATAACACTTATTTGATGCAATCTAATAATAAGATTTCAAAACAGTGAGGAACTTGATGAAGTCCCAAAAGTTCATTTTTGCTTTTGTTTCCTTTGCCTTCGGGGATATGACTTGAAAGAAGTTGCTGTGACTGATGTCGAGGTTACTGCCTATGTTCTCCCTTAGGATTTGATAGATTCCTGCCTCACGTTGAGTTCTTTGATCCATTTAAAGTTTATCTTTGTGTATTGTGTAAAAGAATGGTCAATTTTTATTCTTCTATACATAGCTGTCCAATTTTCCGAGCACCATTTATTGAAGAGACTGTCTTTTTTCCACTGGACATTCTTTCCTGCTTTGTCGAAGATTATTTGACCATAGAGAGAGGGTCCATATCTGGGCTCTCTATTCTGTTCCACTGGTCTATGTGTCTGTTTTTGTGCCAGTGCCATGCTGTCTTGGTGATTACAGCTTTGTAGTAAAGCTTGAAATCAGGCAACATAATGCCCCCAGTTTTGTTTTTCTTTTTCAACATTTCCTTAGCAATTCAGTGTCTCTTCTGTCTCCATAAAATTTTAGGACTATTTGTTCCAGCTCTTTGAAAAATGTCAGTGGAATTTTGATTGGGATAACATTGAAAGTATAGATTGCTCTAGGCAGTATAGACATTTTAACCATGTTTATTCTTCCGATCCATGAGCATGGAATGCACTTCTATCTCTTCTTCAATTCCTTTCATGAGTGTTCTGTAGTTCCTTGAGTACAGATCCTTTACCTCTTTGGTTAGGTTTATTCCCAGGTATCTTATGGTTCTTGGTGCTATATTAAATGGAATTGATTCTCTAATTTCCCTTTCTATATTCTCATTGTTAGTGTATAAGAAAGCAACTGATTTCTGTACATTGATTTTGTATCTTGCCACATTACTGAATTGATGTATGAGTTCTAGTAGTTTGTGAGTGGAGTCTTTGGGTTTTCCATATAAAGTATCATGTCATCTGCGAAGAGAGAGAGTTTGACTTCTTCTTTGCCAATTGGAATACCTTTTTTTAAATTTTTGTTGTCTGATTGCTGTTGCTAGGACTTCTAGTACTATCTGATCAACAGTGGTGAGATTGGACATCCTTGTTCTGTTCCTGATCTGAGAGGGAAGGCTCTCAGCTTTTCCCCATTGAGAATGATATTCACAAGATCAAAAGTCTCTGCACAGCAAAGGAAACAGTCAACAAAACAAAGAGACAACCCATGGAATGGGAGAAGATATTCGCAAGTGACACTACAGACAAAGGGCTAATATCCAAGATCTATAAAGAGCTCTTCAAACTCAACACACACAAAACAGGTAATCACATAAAAAAAAGTGGGCAGAAGATATGAACAGACACTTCTCCAAAGAAGACATACAAATGGCTAACAGACACATGAAAAATGTTCCTCATCATTAGCCATCAGATTCAAATCAAAACCACATTGAGATACCACCTTACACCAGTTAGAATAGCAAAAGCAACAAGACAGTAAACAAGTGTTGAAGAGGAGTTGAGAAAGGGGAACCCTCTTACACTGTTGGTGAGAGTGCAAGTTGGTGCAGCCACTTTGGAAAACAGTGTGGAGACTCCTTAAAAAATTAAAATAGAGGGGTACCTGTGTGGCTCAGTGGGTTAAGCCCCTGCCTTCAGCTCAGGCCATGATCTCAGGTTCCTGGGATCAAGTTCTGCATTGGGCTCTCTGCTCAGCAGGGAACCTGCTTCCCCCTCTCTCTCTGCCTGCTCCCCTGCCTACTTGTGATATATCTCTCTCTGTCAAATAAATAAATAAAATATTTTAAAAAAAAGAAAGAAATTAAAAATATAGCTACCTTATGACCCTGCAATTGCACTACTGGGTATTTACCCCAAAGATACAGATGTAGTGAAAAGAAGGGCAATCTGTACCTCAGTGTTCATAGCAGCAATGACCACAGTCACCAAACTGTGGAAAGAACAAAGATGCCCTTCAACAGATGAAAGAATAAAAAAAAATATGGTCCATATATACAATTATGCCTCCATCAGAAACGATGAATACCCAACTTTTGCATCAACATGGACAGGTCTGGAAGAGATTATGCTGAGTGAAATAAGTCAAGCAGAGAGAGTCAATTATCATATCATTTCACTTACTTGTGGAGCATAAGGAATAATACGGAGGACATTGAGAGATGGAAAGGAGAAGTGAGTTGGGGGAAATTGGAGGAGGAGTCAAACCATGAGAGACTGTGGCCTTTGAGAATCAAACTGAGGGTTTTGGAGGGGAGAGGGATGGAGGTTGGGTGAGTTCAATGGTGTATATTAAGGAGGGCACATATTGCATGGAGCACTAGGTGAGGTGCATAAACAATGAATTTTGGAACACACATACACAAAAATATTAAATTACATTAAAAAATAATAAAATAAAAAAAAACAGAAAAACAAGCAAAAAATACCCAAGAGGATGAGGAAGTGTTTTTTATGGATGAACAAAGAAAGTGGTTTCTTAAGATGGCATGTTCTCCTGGTGAGGATGCTGTGAAGATTGTTGAAATGTCAAAAAAAGGATATAGCATAAACAATGAATTTGGAACACTGAAAAAAATAAAATTTAATAAATAATAAATAAATTAATACCTCTTTTAAAAATTAAAAATAATTTTAAAAATTAAAAAAGTGAGATATAGAATATCACATAAACTTAGTTGATAATGCAATGATAGGTTTTAAGTGGAATGGCTCCAATTTTCAAAGTTCTACTAGGGGTAAAATGTTATCAAAAAGCGTTGCATATTACAGAGAAATTGTTCCTATTTGTTGTCTTATTTTTTTTAAAGTTGCCACATCTATCCCAACCTTCCACAATCAGCATCATGCTTAGTCAGCAACCATGGACATTGAAGGAAGACCCTCTACCACCAAAAAGGTTATGACTCAATGAAAGTTCAGATGACTTTTTTAGTAATAAATTATTTTTAAAATATGTACTTTTTAAATTTAATGCTACTGCATACATAATAGACTACACTATGGTGTAAACATAACTTTTATAAGCACTGGGAAACAAAAAAAAATCACTTGATTCACGTCATCACAGTGGTTTGGAATCAAACCCACATATCTCTGAGCTATGACTATAGGTCAATACCATATATTCTATTATATAATCAAATACAGGTCAAAAGATAAAATATTGATATCATTCCAGATAAATGTCTACCTGTATCTTATTTTTAAATTTTTAGAATTATTTATTCACTTAGTAATAAGTTTTAAAGTAGTGTAACCTTAAATAGTGGAACTGATTTTTAGATGGCTTAGTCAATTTTCCATATTTTGCTCTTTGAAGTTTTATAAAGAAAATTAAAATTTTGAATCATAAATTTTTGTCCAAAGAGTCAAAACTTATATTTCTTTAAATTATTTTGTGGTTTTATATACTTTAATTTAACTTTTAATGTTGCTGGTGTGATGGTTAATTTTATGTGTCCACTTGAGAGGTGCTAGGATTAAATATCATTTCTAGGTGAGTCTGGAGGGTGTTTCTGAATGAGATTAGAATTGGACTCACTGTGCTCTTCCCTGTCCATTAAGTGCCTTAACAGAACAATGGTACAAAGAAAATTTCTTTTTATTTTTTTTCTTTTGTCCCATTGCTTGATCTACAATATCTTATATCATCTTCTACTGCCCTTGGCCAAGATTTACATCATTGGTTCTCCCAGAGCTTACAACTTTGGAGTCAGGCTGAATTATATCATATATATCACATATTCTATTCCTGCATATCTAGATTGCAGATGACAGATCCTGGAATTTAGTTTCCACAATAGCATGATCCAATTCCAAGAATATCTTGTTAATTTTGTTTCTCTCAGGAATCCTGATCATAATACACCAGTATTTAAAATCTTTTACTCTAATTTTAATGTCTATACTTAGGTTTGTTTAGTTCTATAAAGCCAATAAAAAAGTGAAAGACTTGTCTACAAATTTTATATCATACCTATGTAAGTTTATATCATATACATATAGAAATTTAAAGACCTCTAATAACTGGCTGCACATAAAAATTAAAAAAAAAACTTAAACATTCAGTAATGAAAATTTATAATATTTAAGATTTAAATTAATCTGTCTTATATGTCCATTTTCTCAATAATACCCAATATTAAATGATAATGAGGTATGATTATGCATATCAGGTTCCTGGAATGTATTAATTACTCAAAAGCAAATGGAAAATAATCTAAAAAATAATTTAACCTGATGATACTGTATTTTCATCATTATATATCAATTGAACCAAACAGAAGAACCAACCTGAGGTATATGGAATTTATTGTCACTAGAGAATTATATCTTTATTATTAGGCTTATGTAATGGTATAATTGGTATAGGCAACCACTAATACTTTTCTTTTTTCAGCATGAAATGAAAACTGGATTTCAAAAATATGTGTATGGACAGAAGTCTAAGTATCTGTATAAAATTAGAAAGAGGACACTCTCAGTGATACTGTCTTTTTCCTCAGTATTATATCCTGGTCTCATAATGTTTTATTCTTGCATATTTATAAGCTTTTTCATAATACAGGGAGAGTATATGTGGTGTCAGTTATTCTTTTTTAGGTTGCTTAGGCTTTCAAAGCTTATATGTCATATAGTAAGTAAACAAAACATTTATCACGAATCCCTTGCATTGTGAATGGGTCTGTATGAAGATCATGTGTCAGCAGGTATTTTTCCATATGTCCCAAATCCTTGAGCTTCAGTTTTCTACTATGTAATATTAGGGAAATATTAGGTCATGGATTCTTGGGAAAATAAAGGAAATAACATATATTAATGCACCAAGTACATTATACATATAATATGTCTACTGTTTCATAGATGTTCAATAAGTAATGATTACATTATCCTTAAAAATCTACATCATTTACATAATTATAAGCTTCTGAAGAGCAATAATTCTAATTTATTTTAGAATATGCCACAGAAGTGGGCAGCATATTCTGTTTTTATTTTAAATTTCATGGAATTGTAAGTCATTTTATAATCTAATAACTTGTGTTCTCTAATTCAGTCCTGAGGATTATCAATTATCTATAATTTTACTTAAATAAAAATCTACCTTAGTATGCATTGCCATTCATAATTTTGAGGATTATATTTTTGTATAACAAACATGAGTTCATATGTATATTTTATGTATACTTTGAAAATTATCATTTTGATATTTTCCAAATAAAAATGAACTTTGTTTCTTCACAATGCATTCCACTTACAATAAATCTCTAATAATAGTTAAACAAGAGAGGAAAAATTGCATTATTAAAATTACATACAATTTAAATATCATAAATCTCTAGAATATCAGTCCAAGAATTATTTAATTAAATAATTCTTGCTTAATCAGAAAAAGTTAACATTCTCTGTCGGGCTGATATTTCCTGCAATCACTTCCCTGCATAATTTTTAAAATAGGTAATCATTTGTTTATGCCATTATCTGAGGAGTACTGATATTTATATTCCTGTTATTTTGTAGTGTCTAGCACATAATTGTAAATAACACAGAGCTTTCTTGGGAATATGTTAGTACATTTTACCTATAATGTCTGAATCAGCATTTCACATATTTTAGAGATTAATCAAATAAAATTACAATTAAATGCATCTCCTGTCTTGCTATTTTACTGACTATAGCAATTTTAGTTATTACTCTCTATTCTCATTTCTCCATATGTCACTTGAAAAATTAGCTGTTTAATAAATTCTGGTCATTAGATTATTTTTCTTATTTTTCCTTGTATTCTACACAGTAATCTCAAATTGATAATTTGAAAGAAAAATATGTAGGAAAGCTTAGCGTTAGCCTACTCTTGCATGGCATATGTAGTTAATCTGAGAAAACATTCTGAATGATACAATTAGTATTTCCAAGGTCCTATGTGTTCTGGCATTTTTTTTTAGTTTTTACAATTCTACAAATATTGGTGCCAAATAATACACAATGCTGATTATAAATCTGGGATATGAAATGTCCATGCCACATACAATGTTTTTTTTAACATCGACCTGATAAGATTATAGGCTTCTCAAATAACCAGGATTGTTATCTAACTGGAGTTTTGTAGTTTTCTCTTTCCTTCTTTTCTAATAGTTATATCAACATACCATGACTGTCTGTAAAATTAGTAGAGATTAAATATTCAAAAAGTTAATATTACCAATAGTACTAATTAACTTTTTCTTAAATAGCAGCATGAATCAGCTATTTTATAATAATAATCTTAACCATCATAAATGACAGACATCAGCTAATTAGAATATATTTTCAAAAAACATTTCCCGGGGTGCCTGGGTAGCTCAATTGGTTAAGTGTCTGACTCCTGATTTTGGTGCAGGTCATGATCTCAGGATTGTGAGATCAAGCCCCACATGGGCCTCCATGCTCAGCATGGAGTCTGATTAAGATTTTATCTCTCCCTAAAACAACAAAAACACAAAAATAAATAAATCTTTAAAAAACATATCCTGTGATGAAATTTATGTGTAAAATGGAATATTGAAATTAAGTAGGTGTTTCATCATCTACCTCCCAAAATAAATAAGCACAGAATCAGATTACTCAGGACTATTTTTCTACAGCCTAAAATACTGAAGCAATTTCTGTTTAAGACAGTGCTGATATTTTCAGTTTGAAAGAGCAAAGTTTTAGTTAAAGAGAGTTTTAGGAGGATTAAATTTAAAAAAAATTGTCATCAGCCCCACATGAGGTTCAACATTTTCTAGATTCTAAAAGAGGCCTGATTTCATAAGGCACGGATCTTAGTAGAGGCCAACAGGACTCTTGCTCTACTTTCTCTACACCTATAGTCATAGTCAAGATATGTTCTGTGCTTTTTAAAGGCTGCATGGTTTTATATTTATTAACTGTTTATTCTAGCATTTGTCATTCTCCAACTTGATATCATAGATTAAAGGGATCTAATAGATACATAAAATAATAAAATAGAATAAATTAAAACGGACATTTGATTAGAAAAAAAACAATACAATAATTAGTTCTAATCCCCACTTAGAGCTTGGGGCAGCACCCACATAGCTCATAAGAGTCTTATGAATTCAGCCATTTTCTGCTTCTTAAAGCTTCTCCAACAGTTCCACCACCTGAGCCCATGAAGCATACACCTGCTTTATAACACATGACTGCCTGAAATGTAGACTAGAACTTTCCCAACAAATAGAACAGTTTGAATAAAGAAGAATAATTATTCTTTTCTACAATATATGGACTGAGAAACTTAAAAATATTTTCCCTAATATATGAAATTCTGCATAATAGAGAGAAAAACATTATTTGTATTATTAAGTGCCCAAAAGAAAAAAAAAAAAAGAAAGTTCTAGATGCTCAACATGAAAATTATATTGCAAAGAAAAATCTCTGAGGGGTAAAATCATAAGTGACTTGTATCTAGAAGGGATGTAAGTGAGTTAGGGAGTGGATAAGAGATGTAACTTAGTGGCAAAAGTTTTGTTATCCCCCATAGACATAGGAGTTAAGGCCTTGGATCTTTATACAGTAATGGATTGGACCTATCACTTCTATAAAAAGTTGGAATTTTTAAATAGTAGTTTAAAAAGTTTAAAAAGTAGTTTTAAAGACAACTAGCAGCCAAGAGAGATGATAGGAAGATGTATTTGATTATGTATGAGCTTTGAAAGAAAAAAAAGTCTTCTTGAGAGTCTGAAGCTATAGGTTTAAGGTTCATACAAATTTGAGATTCAAATTTATACTACTCATCTATTCAGGAAACCTCAAATTTTGAAACTGTATTAAAAATTGGTCCAAGACCTAGAGTATGTGTCAGGTGTCAAGCAAAAACTAATGCAAAATTGATTGAAAGATGCAGTTCTACAGCCAAACCTCAAGGTTTTCTTGTAGAGAAAAAAAAAAATGTGGAATATAAACCCATAATTTTAAAATTATAAAAGATTAATTACAAAAAAATAATAGTAATAGACTTAAAAGATAAGAAAATAGAATTATAATATAAAGAAAACATGTGTTTAAACTAAAAGAAGGAAAATAATTTTCCACAGAAAGAACACTCTTTACAGAAGAAAACTTATAAAAATAAAAAGACCATCATTTAAATTAATTCAATTAACAGATAATACAGCAGAATAAAATAAGGAAACAAAGCCATAAAAACAACAATCAGTGAAGTCATCCAATTTAAGTGGCCTAATTTTCTTTTTGTTGTTGTTGTTAAGGAAGTTTGTAGAAGTATTAATTCAGTTAAGACTTTCTTAAGATAAGTTCACATGTGAAAAGCATAACATTGTTCACTCAAAGAGTAGTGCACAATATAAATCTTAACTATTAAAAGAGCAAAACAGAAAATTTGATCAAAAGAATGGTAAAAGAAAATATGCAATTTTCAAGAGCTTGGCAATGATAAAGATACATCATTTTAATACAAAACATGAATGCTCACAGGGGACATATGGAAGTATTCATAGTAAATATAATCTTAATATTCAGGGTGGAGGATAATTTGGGGATACAGCAGTGAGGTTTTAGTCACAATGCATAATTTAAAAAATAGAACAAGGTGTGGGAATGAAAAGAGAGAGCACAAGCAAGGGGAGGGACAGAGGGAAAGGGAGAGTCCCTGATGAACAGGAAGCCTGATGAGGGACTCAATCCGAGGATCTCTGAGATCATGACCTTAACTGACTAAGCCACTCAGGCACCCTGAGGAACAGATTAAAAAAAAAAAAAAAAGAGAGAGAGAGAGACCTTCAAGTCCTATGCAAAAGAACTTGCTTCTATTTGCAATAGAGTGTAGAAAAGGCCAACCCTAAAGGAACCGAAAAACAATGGAACTTGTGAAAGAAATAAGAAGAGATTCATGGATTTATTTGTAGATAGCCTGTATCTAGTTTAGCCTCTAAGCTGTATGCTGCCTATTTTTCCCAGTGACAAATGGGAAAATAAATACATGGGAAGATTATTCCTGGAGTCAGAAAAAAATAATTTCAAACACTGACTTACAAAACTATCCCTTAAAAGGAGTACAAATTGAATTAGCCTTTAAAGTAGTTTATGATTCAAGATACTGTTAAAATGTGTGTGTGTGTGTGTGTGTGTGTGTGTGAAAAAGAGAGAGAGAGAAGTTGGCAATTAATGGAAGTTAACATAATTTCAGGGAAAGAGATAGCCAAAAGAGACCTACCAAAACTACTGTTGTACCAGAGTGACTTCGGGCATACACAAACCTGCCCTTCCCTGGGGAATAACAGAAAGTTCAAACTGCACTGGGTAGGGAGTAGTCTTGACTATGATAATCCAGCTAGCCACCAAACAAATAAGTAACAGTTATGACCTCTGAAAGGGATAAGCACACTCAGATTATCTATTACGTAAATGCAATGGCCTATTATGCAGAATGTCCAATTTCCAACACCAACGTGAAAAATATGAAAACATGCCTTGTGGACTAATAGGAAAGTATGACTCCTATACTTCCAAAAGATAACCAACAAAAATCAGCTGGGAGTGTGACCAGATGGTAGATTTAAAAAAGACTTTAAAATAGCCATTATAAATATGTTTGCAGTACTAGAGGAAACCATGATTAAAGAAGACAGATATGATGACAATATCACATTAGATAAAAAATATATTCTAATTAGAGACATTAAAATAATGAACCAATTGGAAATTCTAGAGTTGAAACGAATAATGACTAAAATAAAAAATTCACCAGGGATCAGTAGTAGATTTGAACTGGTAGAAGGAACAATTAGCAAACTTTAAGATAGACTTATAATTGATTTGCAAGGCAAAAGCCAGAGAGAAAAAAGCATGAAGAAAAATGAACAATGTATCAGAGATATGTGTGATGTATTTAAATGAACAAAGTGATCATAATAAGAAAGCCAGAAGAAAAAGAATGTAGCTGAAAACAAATAGGAAGAAATAATGGTTAAGACATCAAAAATTTATAGATAAATATGAATATATCTATCTAGAAAGCTCAACATACTTCAAGTAAAATAAACTAAAAGAGATTCACAAGAAGAAACATAATAATAAAAATTCTCAGGTCCAACAACAAAAAGAAAGTCTTGAAAGCAGCAAGAGAAAAATAATTTATCATTTACAAAGCAATTGCAGTAACAGCTGACTTCTCATCAGAAATGGAGGCCAGAAGGCTGTCCTAAATACTAAAATCAGAAATGAAATAGATATTTATACTGATCTAACAGGAATTTTTAAAAAGCACATAAAAGACACACTATGAACAACTGTATGCAAAAAATTTAGATAATTTATATGAACTAGACCAATGCCTAAAAAAACAGAAACTACCAAAGTTAACTAAGGAAGAAATATAAAATTTTAATGGACCACTAACAAGTCAAGAAACTGAATTCTTAATTAAAAACTCATCCACACATACAAAATGTGTAGGCCTAGATAGCTGCATCCACAGCTCAATATAGAGAAGAGGCCACATTGAAGAGGGTAAGAAGGGTGAAGCCATGGTCAGGAACCAAACCTGTCAAACTGTCCAGCAGAGGGAGGGATGCCACAAGCACAGAGAGTTCAGAGGAACAGACTCTACACAAGTCACTTCAGGTATGGAGGACCCACACGGGGAAGATGAATCACCTTAACATCAGGCTTTGAAAACGAGAAGAGCTTAACTTCATGAGTTCTTAAAATCAGTGGGGCTTTATACCTGCAACTTTAAAAAAATCAGCAGGCTCTGTACTGGGAGAGCCCCAAAACTCAATAGCTGAAATAAAGAATACATTAAAAAGAATAAATAGTAGACTAGAGAAAGCAGAAGAATGGATCACTGACCTGGAAGACAGAGTAATGGAAAGCAATCAGCTGGACATTAGAAAGTAAAAAGACTAATAAAAACTGAGAATAGATTAAGGGAACTCAGCGCCACCATCAAATATAATAATATTTGCCATTTAGTAATCCCAGAAAAGAGAAAGAGAAAAGGGCAGAAAATTTCTTTCAAGAAATAATTGCTGAAAACTTCCCTAATCTGAAGGAAGAAACAGAAATCCAGATTTAGGAGGTGCATGCGCGCACACATACACACATACACATACACACACACACAAGATCAACCCACAGAGGTCCACAACGAGACACACGGTAGTGAAAATGGCACAAGTAGTGACAAAGAGAACATTTTAAAATCAGTAAGAGAAAAGAAAAGGTACATACAAGGAAAATCCCCTATGTCTATCAGCTGATTTTCAGCAGAAACTTATTAGGCCGAAAGACAGTGGCAAGGTATATTCTAATTACTGAAATTTAAAAAAAAAAAAAAAAAAAAAGAAAGAAAGAAAAGAAAAGAAAAAAGAAAGAAAGAAAATCCTAAAACCAAAAACATTCTATCCAACAAGGCTATCATTCAGAATAGATGGAAAGATAAAGCGTTCCCCAGAGAAACAAAAGTTAAAGGAAGTCATCACCACTAAATCAGTCCAGAAGAAATTTTAATGGGATTTTTTTAGTAGAAAGGAGAGACCATAAAAGAAAAGAAGGAAGTACAAAAGCAGTAAAATTAAGTGTATCTATAAAAATCAAGGGATTCACAAAATAAAAGGATGTAAATATGACACCATGTATTTAAGAGTTACTAGGGAGGAGAGTAAAAATTTAGTGCTTTTAAAAAGAGTTCAAACTTAAGTGACCATCAACTTACTACAGACTGCTATACACATAAATTATATATGAACAAAATGGTAAATGCAAATCAATAACTGGTATAGATATACAAAAAAATAAAGAGAAAGTAATCCAAGTTCATCAGTAAAAAAGTCAGCAAACTGTGAAGGAAGAGAGCAAGAGAAAAAAGAACAGAGAACTACAAAAACAACCGCAAAACAAGTAAAAAAAAAAGCAATAAATACATACCTATTAATAATTTTTAATTTTGAATATAAATGGACTAATTCTTCAGTTCAAAGACAGCATATGGTGAAATGTCTAAAAAAGCAAGATACATTTATATGCTGCCTAAAGGACTTATTTCAGACTTAAAGACATACACAGATTGAAAGTAAAGGAATGGAAAAGAATTTATCATGCAAGTGAAAGTGAAAGGAAATCCAGAGAGCAATACTAAAACACACAAAATAGACTCAAACAAAGACTGAAATACAAAAAATGACACTAAATAATCATAAAGGGTATAATCCAGTGAGAAAATACTTACAATTATAAATATTTATGCCCCTGACCTGGGAACACCCAAATACATAAAGCATCTAATAACAAACATAGAGGCAGCTAACAATAGTAATACAATATTGGTAGGGGAGCTTATCACCACACTTACATCAATGGGTAGATCATCCAAAGAGAAATTCAGCAAGGAAACAGTGACTTTGAATGAAACATTGGACTAGATGGATATATTCAGAACATTGCATCCTGAAAAGAGGAATCCATATTCTTTTCACAGTGCACATGGAACATTCTCCATAATACGTCATGGTAGGTCACTAAAAAATCTCAACAAATTCATAAAAACTGAACTCATGCCATGCATCCATTCTAACCACAATGCCATGAAACTAGATATTAACCATAAGAAAAAATCTGGAAGGAATACAAGTACATTGGGGTAAAATAGCTACTAAACAATGAATGGGTCAACCAAGGAATGAAGAGGAAATTTAAAAAAAAATAACATGGAGAAAAATTAAAATGAAAACACAGTGGTCCAAAATCCATGGGAATCAACAAAAGCTGTTCTAAGAGAGAATATTATAACAATGAAGACCTACCTTAAGAAGAAAAAAAAAATCTTGAAAAACATAAACTTATACATAAAGGATCTGGGTGGGGGGGCACTATAAGGAAGGAAAAATAAATATTACAGCAGATATAAATGAACTAGAAGCAAACAAACAAACAAACAAAAATCAGTAGAACAGATCAAAGAAACCAGGACTCAGTTCTTGAGAAGAACAACAAAAGTGAAAACTGATAGATCTTTAGGCAGACTCATAAGAAAAAGAGAGAGAGAAAAAGTGAGATAGAGAACTCAAATTAACAAAATAATAAATGAAAAAGGATATATAAAAACCAACACGAGAGGAAATATAAAGGATTATAAAAAATATTTAAAAAATTATACGGCAACAAATCAGATAGCTTACAAGAAATGGATAAACTCCCAGAAACTTGTAACCTTCCAAAACTCAATCAAGAAGAAATAGAAAATTTGAGAAGTCTAATTATGAGGAAAGAAATTCAATCAGCAATCAAAAGATTCCCAAAAAAGTCCAGAACAAGTTAATACCTATTCATTTCAAATTATTCCCTTCCCCCCCAAAAAAAGAGAGGCCAGTATTACCCTGATATCAAAACCAGATTAAGGGGCGCCTTGGTGGCTCAGTGGGTTAAGCCTCTACTTTTGGCTCAGGTCATGATCTCAGGGTCCTGAGATCGAGCCCCACATCGGGCTCTCTGATCGGTGGGGAGCCTGCTCCCCCCCGCCACCGCCTGCCTCTCTGCCTACTTGTGATCTCTCTCTCTGTCAAATAAATAAATAAAATCTTAAAAAAAAAAAAACAGATTAAGTCCTGGGGCACCTGGGTGGCTCAGTGGGTTAAAGCTTCTGCCTGAGGGTCAGGTCATGATCTCAGCATCCTGGGATCAAGCCCCGCATTGGGCTCTCTGCTCAGTGGGGAGCCTGCTTCCTCCCTCTCTCTCTGCCTGCCTCTCTGCCTATTTGTTATCTCTGTCAAATAAATAAATAAAATCTTAAAAAAAACAGATTAAGACACTACTATATGAGAACTTAAGGCAGATATCTCCAATAAACATACATGCAAAATCCTCAACAAAATATTAGCAAGCTGGATCCAACAATATATGTAAAAAATAATTCACCATGATCAAGTGCAATTTATTCCTGTAATGCAAGTGTGTTCAATATTTGCAAATCAATCAACATGATATACCAATAAGAGAAAGGATAAAAAGGATATGATCATTTTGATAGATGCAGAAAAAACCTTTGACAAAGTACAACATCCATTCATGGTAAGAACCGTCAACAAAATGCAGGTTTTGTTTGTTTGTTTGTTTGTTTGTTTGTTTCCAGAGAGAGAGAGATCACAAGTAGGCAGAGAGGCAGGTGGGGGGGGGGGCGGTGGGAGAAGCAGGCTCCCCATCAAGCAGAGAGCCCAATGTGGGCCTCTATCCCAGGATCCCAAGATCATAGCCTGAGGTGAAGGCAGAGGCTTAACTCACTGAGCCACCCAGGTGCCCAACAATGTAGGTTTAGAGAGAACACGCTTCAATATAATAGAGGTCATATGTGAAAAATTCACAGCTAGCATCATCCTCAATGATGAAAAACTGAGAGTGTTTCCCCTAAGATTCCTAAGATTGGGAATAAG
Organism: Mellivora capensis; assembly: GCA_004024625.1. Classification (NCBI taxonomy): domain Eukaryota; kingdom Metazoa; phylum Chordata; class Mammalia; order Carnivora; family Mustelidae; genus Mellivora; species Mellivora capensis. The sequence goes on along the minus strand of PISX010002013.1, from coordinate 35,631 downwards.
AAAAGGATGTCCACTCTCACCAATTTTATTCAGCATAGTACTGTGAGTCTTACCTACAGCAATCAGACACACACACACAAAAAAACAAAAGCATCCAAATTGGTAAGAAAGAAGTAAAACTTTCACTATCTTCAAGTGACATGATAGTATATATAGGAAACTCAAGACTCCACAGGAAAACTAGAACTGGTAAATGAATTCAGTAAGGTTGTAGGATACAAAGTAAGTATACATGAATCTGTTGCAGTTCTATACACAAATAATGAAGTAGCAAATAAGAATGAAGAAAACTGTCTGATTTACAACTGTACCAAAAAGAATAAAATAACTAAGAATAAACAACCAAGGAGGTGAAAGGCCTGTTTTCTGAAAATTATGAAACATTGATGAAAGAAATTGAAGATGATATATACAAGTGATATGATATTCCATGATCATGGACTGGGGGAAGAAATATTTTAAAAAGGTCCATACTACCCAAAGCAATCTACAAATTTAATGTAATCCCTAGAAAATATCAATAACACTTTTACAGAACTAGAAAAAAATAGCCCAAAAATTTATATGGAGCCACAAAAAATCTCAAGTAACCAAAGCAATCTTGAAAAAGAACACAACTGAAGACACCACAATCCCAGATTTAAAAATATTGTGCTAACTGTAATCAAGACACTGTGGTACTGGTACAAAAATAGACCTATAAATCAACAGAACAGAATAGAGTTCCCAGAAATAAGCCCATGATTATATGCTCAATTAATATATGGCAAAGAAGATGGGAATATGCAGTGGTTAAAACAACAACAACAACAACAACAACAACAACAACAACAACAACTCTTCAATAAATAGTATTGGGAAAACTGGACATATACATGCAAAGAAATGGAACAATACAGTGAAAAAAACTTAAAGTGAATTAAAGAGTTAAATACGACATGTGAAATGATAAAAATCCCAGAAGAGAGCACAGGCAGTAATTTCTCTAACACTGGCAGGAGCAAAATTTTTCCAGATATGTCTCCTGAGACAAAGGAAACAAAAGCGTAAATAAACTGTTGGGACTACATCAAAATAAAAAGCTTCTGCACAGCAAAGGAAATAATCAACAAAACTGAAAGGCAATCTACTAAATGGGAGAAGATATTTGCAAATAACATATCTGATGAAGGGTGAGTAACCAAAAAACATTAGGAATTTATACAACTCAACATTTAAAAAAAAGTCATCTGATTAAAAATGGGCAGAAGAAAACATTCTCAGCATCACTAAGCATCAGGAAATGCAAATCAAAACCATTAATTTCATTTCCCATTTGTCAGAATGGCTAAAATCAACAACATAAGAAATAAGCTTTGGTGAAGATGTAGAGAGAAAGGACCCCTCCCACACTGTTGGTAGGAATGCAAACTGGTGTAGCCACTATGGAAAACAGTGTAGAAGTCCCTCAAAAAATTAAAAATTAGAATTACTACATGAGTCTGATTGGCTCATCTGACTCTTGTTTTCAGCTCAGGTCATAATCTTAGTGTCATGAGATCCTTTCCACATCAGGCTCCATACCCAGTGTGGAGCCCATTTAAGATTCTCTCTCTCCCTCTGCTCTTCCTCTCCACTTGCTCTCGCTCTTTCTCAGAAGAAAAAAAAGAAAAAGAAAGGGAAGGGGAAGGGAAGGGGGAGGGAAGGGAAGGGAAGGACACGGAGGGGAAGGGGAGGGGAGGGAAGGGGAGGGAAGAGGAAGAGAAGAGGGAGGGAAAGGGAAGGGAAAGGGAAGGGAAGGGAAAGAGGAAGTGAGAAAGAGATAGAGGAAGGAAGGAAGAAAGGAGGAAAGAAAGGAACTATCACATGGTCCAGTAATTCCACTACTGTGAATTTACTCAAAGAACATAAAAACTCCAAAATATATATGCACCCGTAAGTTTATTGTAACATTATTTACGATGGACAAATTATGGAAGCAACCTAAGTGTTCATTGATAGATGAATGGATGAAGATGTGGTGTATATGTAAAATGGAATATTACTTGGCCATAAAAAGAATAAAATCTTGTCATTTGCAAAAACATGGATGGATCTAAAGGGTACTATGCTAAGTGAAATAAGTCAGCCTGAGAAAGAAAAATACCATATGATTTCACTTATATGTGGAATTTAATAAACAAATAAAAGAATGAACAAATGAGCAAAACAAATGAACAGCAACAACAACAACAAAAAAGAGACAAACTAAAAAATGACTCTTAAAGTGATGGTTACCAGAGTGGCGGTAGGTGAGGGGAATGGGTGAAACATGTGAAAGGGATTAAGAGTACACTTACTATGATGAGTAATACATGGAACTGCTGAATCACTGTATGTTAATTATACTGAAATTAAAATAAAAAATAAAACAAGAAATAGAAAGACTCAAAGGAAATTCACCATGTACATAGATCGCAAAAACCTATTGTTGACATGGCAATAATCCTTACATTGATCTTCAGATTCAATGTAATCCCTATTAGTCACAGTTAGCTTCTTGTAGAAACTGACAAGCTCACCTGAAAATTCATAGACATGTTCAAGGACCCAGGATAGCCAAAAAAGTACTGAAAATATTGAAAAACAAAAAGAAAATTTGATGACTCATACTTTATAATTTCAAAACTTTCTACCAAGTAACATTAACAATGTGGTATTGGCATAAGGATATACATATCAGTCAATGGAATAGAATTTAATAATCCAGTATAAGCCCTCGTATTAATGGTCAATGGAATTTTGACCAGTGTGCCAAAGCACTTCAATAGAATAAAAAAAGTCTTTTCAACTAATGGTACCAAGACAACTTTATATCCAAATGAAAAAATATAAATTTGGGCATCTAAGCACTTCATTCATTGTACACAAAAATTAACTTAAAATAGTTCAAATAACTAAATGTAAGAGATAAAAGTATTAAACTCTTAGCGAAAAGAACAGGAAATATTTTTAAATTCATTAGACAACTGCCTCTTAGATATGACATTAAATTCTGAAATGACAAAGGAAAACCTTAGATAAAATGGATTCATCAAAATTAAAAACCATTGTGCAGTAAACAATACCATCAAGGAAGTAGAAAAACAAAACCAGAAAGGGAGACTATATTTGAAATCATATACATGATAAGGAATTTGTATACAGAATACAGAAAGAATCCTACAACTGAATAAGAGAAAAGTAATCTGACTCAAAATGGGCAAAGGATCTGGAAAAAACCTTTTTCCAAAGAAGATATACAAATAGCCAATAAGCATATGAAAAAATGTTCAACATCAATAATCATTAGAAAAACTGCAAAACTACACCACAATCAGTTACTACTTCATACTAAATCGGATGCTATAATCAAAGAGCCAGACAATTAAGATGTTGGCAAAGATATAAAGAAATTAGAGCCCTCACGCACTGGTGGTGCTACTAAAAAGTGGTATAGCCATTTTGGGAAATAATCTGGCAGTACAACAAAATGTTAAATGTAGAGTTACCATATGACCTAATAGTTTTACTCCTGGGGGGTACTCAAGAAAAATAAGTGATATAGGAGAATAAATAATAAGTAGAAATAAAAAAAGTTCCCTCTCAAAAACATGTTCATAGCAGCATTATTTAGAATAGTAAAATGGAAGTAACATAAATGTCTGTTAACTTATATTTATTTTTAACTTTTTAAAGATTTAATTATTTATTTGACAGAGAGAGCACAAGCAGAGGGTGAAAAAAGGAAAAGGGAAAAGAAGGCTCCTGGCTCAGCTGGGATGCTGGGATCATGCCCTGAGCTGAAGGCAGCTGCTTAACCAACTGAGCCACCCAGGTCCCCCATCTGTCAATTTTTTAATGGATAAATACATATGGTATATCTATACAACTGAATATTATTTGACAATAAAGAGAATAAATTATTAACATACACTCAGCATGGATGAACCTTGAAAACATGCTAAATGACAGAAGCCAGTCCCAGATATGAGCCAGTTACATATTATGGGATTCCCTATACAAAATACAGAAAATACAGATTCCCTATACTTTTGTATACAAAAATGTATAGAATAGGCAAATCTATAGAGAATGGAGGTGAGTTGACTGGGCTGACAGGGAGAGGTTTGGAGAGTTATGGCTAATCAGCATAGGATTTCTTTTTGGGTGATAAAAATCCAGATTTAGATCACAGTGTAGTTGTATAACTCTGTGAATATATTAAAAATCATAAACTCAAATGGGCAATCTTGGGGATGAATGTATCATATCTTAATAAAGCTGTTATGAATGGGACATGGAATAAAGGGCCAATATATATGGTGATGAATTATTAATTGTACATTTCTACATTATGTATTTAATTAACCACTAAACTATAATACATGGATCACAATTAAAAATAAGCACTAAATGGGGCACTTGGGTGGCTCAGTGGGTTAAAGCCGCTGCCTTCGGCTTGGGTCATGATCCCAGAGTCCTGGGATCGAGTCCCGCATCAGGCTCTCTGCTCAGCAGGGAGCCTGCTTCCTTCTCTCTCTCTGCCTACTCTCTCTCTGTCAAATAAATAAAATATATAAAAAAAGGACTAAATCCAATTGAATAGGAAAGGATTTTTTGAGAGACACCAAATATGAAACGTCTGGGATATCTGAAGGAATTGTCAATCCATTTCACTTTAACAGTACCCTCTCTGTTCATGTTTGCCTTTCAGAAGCCAGAATGAAGCTACTAGAGATTGTGTTTCTATATTGAGATCTTTATTTTTATGCACTTTTGCCAAGTATTATTGACTGCATTTCATGATGAGTTTCATTAAAAAATTCAGTTGCATTATGTTACACTGACAATATTTTTTCTGGCTAATCACTTGATAAATTATACAAAGTGTTGAATAGTGAAAACATGACACCCAAAAGTCTTTCACTTAAAGGAACTATACACTTTATGTAAAGAAATCTATTCATAGTTCACTGATTCTATTTGCTGGTAATTGCTAAGATTTTGCTTTAACAAGCTCCAAACTAAAATACTGGATATAGTCTTGCTGTACTAGTTATATTCATATTCATCATCTCTAAGCTTAATTTAAACTGAAAATTTATTATTCAATGTAAGAGTAGTTAGAAAGACCATCTCCTTTACTCAAAATTAAGAATAAGTAAGTAGTAAGTTTAAAAAAACAGAAGAGAAAAAGTGTTTTTAGTGTGAGTATATATAGTATAAAAATATATAGTATACATGCTAGGTTTGTAAAAATGCTTACTTGAATATAGATTCTTATATTAATATTACCTTATCAACTTGCATAGCAAATGAAAAATCCACTGCATTTGCCAACGTGTTCTAGCATAAAACAAAAGAGACTGTAAGCATTCGGTTAGCTTAAAGTCACTAGAATAAGTAAGATTTTATTCATGTGTTTGATTCGTTCATTTATTCCATCAGTAAGTCAATTCATTTCTTCTTCCCTATCTTCTTCTCTGTCTCTTCGTCTCTCTAAAACGTTTCATCTATTACCTAACTAATATGAATACCTACTGGGCACCTGGATATTGATTTGCACAAGATGCTCAATAAATATTTGGAAGATCTAGTAATTTGATTTCAACATTTATCACGGACTATATGTGGAACATTGATTCTTTTCTTTGAGCATATGATTTCTCCTGTGACTGACTTCCCAGAAGAATACTAGCTTTCCTGCTGACTCAGGTACAAACTTGCCATCTTCTTCTTCTGGGAATGTTTTATAGAAGTATATTTGTCCTCCATTATTTGCTCCTTTCCAGAAGAGTGAGTGAAATGTTGTGTATTACAAATTACTTCTAGCCTTGCTGTATTTTACTTGGAGTTACTTTCATAATGGTAAACGCCCATCAAGACTAACAATGAAGTAGATGGTTAACAGAGGTGTTAAAACTTTAGATATCTTCAAAAATGTTAATATTCATTGCATGTATACTACATGTCAGCCACTGTTTTTAACTTTCTACATGGATTGAATTTTTATTTAATCACTTCTATAGTTTTATGAAATCAATAATCTTCCAGTTTATAGATGAAGAATTCACCTTAATTTCCTTTTTATAACTCTCATCCAAGGTTACATACCACACTTGGTCATGACCTCAGACAGCACACATGCTGAATTTAAAATTGTATGCCCTGATATCTTGTTAGAATGACCTAATTTTTCTTTCTCACCTTCTTACTTTTCAAGAATTAAAACATTAAGACTCAGTATGAGGAACCAGCTTATTATTTTACCTGCATCCCTAAGCATCCAAGATTCCATGACATAAACTTTTAGCTATTACTCTCAACATGCCTGTGTGTATGTGTGTGTGTGTGTGTGTGTGTGTGTGTGTGTGTGTGTGTTTCTTTCCAAACACTAACTCTGGATAAGTTATCCACACATGGGAAAACTGTTTTAAATAATATGAAGAATGGTAGAGAAAACAACAATGATTAAAACTAGATAACACACAGATACTATAGATCCATGGTCTTCAGACACAGGTAAAACTTCTTGTGACTTTTGTATACATAGCAATCTTTCCAGGGAACTCTATAATCATTTTCTTTCCTGTTTCCTAAGTAATTATCACAGATTCTTAATTCATGATATGATCTACCTTCATACCTCACATTCATAAATAACTTTTTGTCTTCACTGTAGAAATTAAGGCCATCTGACATGATATTCCTTTACTTAGTTCCACGTCTTCTGCCAACAGTTTCCATCTGAATACTGCTACAACATTCTTACTCATGCTTCCATTACTAGAAATGTGATCTACTTTAATTTACTTTACTTTACTTCTACTTTGTTTTTACTATTTCTTGTCCATCTCTCTCAAAATAAATAAATACACTGATTGATAATACATTCCTCTACTTACCTACATTTCTATTTCCATACATAATCTTTAATTGCCACATACTACTTATTTCTTGTAATTATTATTTCAACATTCTGAAATACCTTTTCTAAGATCATCACTGACCTGCCTTCAGCTCAAAGAAATGGAGACTTAACTGATAAATTTTCTCCATTGTTAGAACGGATCACTCTCTTTCCTTAACTGTCTCACTTTTCTAATTTGCTGTGCTTATTCTTTGGATTTTCCCTTTCATCTTTTTTCTATATTGTAAAATCTTATGTATGCATTTTTTGATCGTACCTTAAGTATCCTCAAGGGCAAATGTTTTAGCTACTGTCTCTTGTAAATTATATATTCTCTCAGATATTTCCTCTAAATCCATTGTTCTACCCAATAAAACAGTCTGATTTAATATGGATACTCTAGTTCTTAGTACAACAAGGTAAATCTCTGACAATTTTTTTTTTTTTGCTTTTTAGTGATTACAGAATTTGTGAGTCTAGAATTCTCACCAAGTGCCAGATAATTATATTCAATTTTCCAGTTGATTTTTCCACTTGGATATCTCATAGCCATTTATAATCAATATATTTAAACTGTAGCTTTACCCCAGTTCTAACTCCCCCCCACACACAATTATATCTTCATTTCTTTTCACTTATACCATCACCTGCACAATCTATCTTTGTGTTTTGCCATCTCTACACAATCATAATATGATTTCTTCTTCCTTATGTGTATGTACACATCTCATCAAACTTCCATTGGCTAATCCCTACTTATATTAAATAATGCATCTCTCCTTAAGAAAGATTAGCTGAACTCTTACTCTAGACTTTTCTGTATGTTCTGCTTCTACTTACTGCTTTATATTGTTAAGAGCTCTACAAGTTTTCTTCACAATACTACTTTGGAGATGAGCTTCCAAAAATCTTTGAGTAGCCAAAGAGCTGTCAGAAACACGGCTTTATTTTTTTTATGGATTTTTTATTTTGTGAGAAATTTCTTGAACTTAACTCAAAATTTTTACTTTGCCAAAAAATTGTTTTTCTGTATAGCATTTAATGGTACTACTATAGAACAAATTCATAAATGTAGATATAAGGTCAACTTTATGCATTCATGATACAGAGTAAGAAATCAAGAAATTTGATAGAAATTATTAATGTGTTACAGTATTAATACTTTAGGTTTCATAGTAACAATTCACTCATTTAAGAAATGAATGCAAAGTATATAGCATAATGCTTGACATATGCATGTTTTATATTAAAGGTTATCTAGTATCTTTTCCATTATGATAAAGAAACCAATTTTGTTCACTAATACTAGACAAGTCTTTCTAAATATATATTGTCCCATGTTCCTATGGAGTATTTAAGCATGGTTATGCAATTCTGTAAAATTTTTACCAATTTTATTTTTGTCATTTCAATTATTTTAGTTGTTGTGCATGGAAAATATTGACAATTTTTTTTTAAAGAATTTATTTATTTGAGTGAGAGAGAAAGAGAGAGAGGAGAGTGGGTAAGGGTCAGAGTGAGAAGCAAGTTCCTCACTGAGAAGGGAGCCCAACACAAGGCTCAATCCCAGGATCCCAAGATCATGACTTGAGCCGAAGTCTTAACCCACTGAGCCATCCAGGTGCCCGACAAAAAAATATTTCTATGAAACAAACTGTTTCCCAATGAAGTATGTACCTTACAGATAGATAGGGTACTTATGAAGGTTTTACTTACTGATGCTAAATTGCCAAAATATTCTGAATGCAATTTAATAGTAGTTTTTATATAAAACTATACTACAAAATTTTCAGTTTTCTATAGAAAGAACAACACCAAGAAAATATTTTACTCCACATTACAACTTAAATTTTTACCTTGCCCTCTTCAATGTGCTTCAAGATTTACAGCTTCTGACATTCTCCTTATAATACCTATTATATCCAGCCAGTGAGCACTTAATTGATAGTGATGAAAATCATCTCTATCTGTGGCATACGTTGAACATCTGTTTCAGGCCATAATTTCAAATTTATGCCTTCTGTTTAAAATTGAAGCACTGAGAAAATAAGTTTCCATTTTTCCAGTTATCTTTTTAATTGTTGGCTGACCAATGTGACTGAAACTATAGTAGAGAGTTTCACTTTTGAAACTGTATCAGAAGAATATGGGAGAATTAGAAGCATAACCCATTATAAAAATTTATGTATAATATATTTCTGTTTTCTAATTTGTGTGTATTCTATAAATACTCATCTCTGTAGTCATGTGGACAAGCATATGTAATTGGCTAGGCTTCAGACATCTAAGCAGAGTTTACTATTAGATAAAATGTTCCATTGAGACCCATCTGCTAATCTTTGCCTCATAAATAGGTATTATGAAAAGGAAAATAGTAGACTTTGAAAAACTCCTGCTTGTAAACAAGCTGTTTTGCCTTGGCCAAAATTAATGTACTACATCTCTCTGAAACCAGTAAGATTTATCCATATTGTGGATATTTTCTTCTTTCTTCCATACAGTATCCTTTCCCCTGCTTTTAGTGAAATGATCCTATATTTCCAAAAGGAATTTTTCACATTTCATTATCTCTGGTTCTGGGGAAGATTTTATTCATACAAACTTTCTCTCCTCTTGCCTACTCTTCCCTGCCATCATTGGATGGGCAGATGATTCAATCACAGAAATTAGGCTTTAGCACCTAGTAAGTTAAATTTGAGGGCAATGTCACCTTGAGATAATACTAAGAGTGAACATCCACAAAATATGTAATCCACGTGTTCCTGATTGAATTTTCCAGAGCTGTGAAAATTCCTGCCCTTTATTAAAAACAGTAATTAGCTTTCTCTTCCTTTCTCTCTCTCTTTTTGTTATAACTATTTGTTAAACTAATTCCCTTTTTAATTATATTTTATTTTATTTTTGCTAATTCCCTTTTTAAAATTATACCAGCTGGGGTGGATTTCTGTTCCTTGACAGAATTTTTTTTTTTTTTTTTTTTTTACCAATTCAGTACTCCATGGTTATTGTGATAATTAAATTTCATTAATTGAAATAACATGAAAAATTGCCGACTTAATAGGTGATTCTAATAGAACAGGTTGAATAATTATTTTTCACCATCTTTGTTACATTAGCATCTTCCCTAATTCCTATTAGCTGCTTTTATGATTTTTGTAAGCACTTGATGAATTTTGTTTTAGTATTTAGGAGTCACACAATGTTAAGCCTCAAATTTTGCCTGGTCTGAATTAGAATATATCCAAACCAGTATTCTCATCTTATAGAAATAAAAAAAAAAAGTCAGCTAAGGATTTACACACCTGTCCTTATATTTGAAGTTGGTCATGACCATGATTTTTGCAATTACCTTTTTCAAGAGAAAAACATGACTCATTAAATTCATAGATTGTACTACAGATTTGTTTGTGACCTGCAAATTTGTTTGCAACCTGCAAATCCTGTATCTTTTTTTAAAAGATTTTATTTATTAATTTAGCACAGAGAGAGAGAGAGAGAGAGAGGAAGCAGGCTCCCCGCTGAGCAGAGAGCCCGATGCAGGGCTCGATCCCAGGACCCTGGGACCATGACCTGAGCCAAAGGCAGAGGCTTAACCCACTGAGCCACCCAGGTGTCCCATGTTTCTGTATCTTAAATAATATGTCGTACAACAGATATTGGGTAAATCTCTGTTGAAGCAATTTTCATCTTCAAACGTTATTTGCTATTTGTAATTCCATTCTTTAGATTTACAATCATCACAACCCCTTTGCTTTAAATGAACCACAGCTTTCTTCTCTGATTCACAAAAATGTAGCAAATGAACTTAGGTTAGCAAAGACATGAAGAAAACTAATGTGTAAATAAATTTGGGTGTAAATAAATATAAATATATAGGATACACACAGAGAGAGACAGAGACAGAGAGATGGGTATCTATTCCATCAGTGTGGCTCATGATGAAAGATCTGCTCACCGTATCTCTGGAGATAAATTTTATTTATCAATTCTCAGTTTTCAATGGCCCCTGAATGCAAAATTTAGAGTACTTTACCCAAAACATGTATAATATTAAAACAAAATTAAGTCTTCAAATTGGCTATTATGAAACTGTAATTTTAGAAATAACTCTTTTTTTTGTTCTGTTTTGTTTTGTTTTCATATGTATCAAAGTACATGTGTGTTTAAAATTAATAAAATTTGCCATAAAAATATATGGCTTACATCACAGAAATCTGCTAATGTTGCAATATAACAAATATAAGTCTTATAAATAGACTGAGGTGTAAGGAAGAATATAACTAACACCTAAAGTAGAAGCTGAATCTGTTATTTTCCCCTCCAACCACAACACTCAGATTTATCGAATGATTACCCACTCACAAATACAATACAGAACCGCAAAACTAGTTACATCAAATGTAATGTTGTTGAGAATTTAGCAAAGCGACACAACAGTATTTCTATTTCTATAACCATTTTATTTGGCAAAGCAGTTAGCAGGGACCTTACACCAACACTAGCACCCTTGCACAAGTGCACGCCCTAGACAGAAGCCCTCAGAGTCACAGCAATTACAAGTTTATGACAGGACTTCCTGACAGTCTTTATAACCACCAGTCGCCCCTGCCTCCCAGATTCCTCCTCTTGTGTACCTCTTAGATATGACCCAGATGAGGCTGACAGAACTCTGCTTGCTTGGTTTGAAATGACCAACCCAGCCTTAGTTCAGGTACTCCCAAGTCCTGTATCATAGACCTAATAAAGTCATGTGTCCCAGCACGCAGTGCTCTCTTTCTGCCCTCTGTCTTGACCTCCCTCTGTGGCCTCCCCAGGCATGGCCTATTCTGCCTCCAGGGCCTGTGAGTAACAAATTTCTCTATTTTAATTTCTCTTGTGGTCTCTTATTGAAGGGAAGCTCACCATCCAGCAGCCTGGGCTCCACTCAACTAATATAAAACCAATTAAAGTTGTTTCAAAAGATTAAGAACCAGGAAGAAATTCGTTGGCACTAAAATGATATCTGTGAACATCCAGTCCAGCTCACTATAAAGGAAATTGAGGTGCAGAGTAATCAATGAGTTTGCTTACATTTATACAATGAGTTATTTGAAGAATTAGGACTTCTGTCTCTTCCCCCTGGCTTTGTCTCTGTTTCTGGGCCCTTTGCCTGATCATTCCTTTGCTGGAGCAATTCCCTCCACAGATCAGTACATTTACATCCCAGATTAAATATCAAATCTTTAAAAGAGATTATGGACAATGAAAAGTAAAACTGACTTCCCCTTACCCCGACCAGAAGCTTTTTGTTGTTGTTAAGCCATTTTTTTGTTTTTAACACTTAATGTTTAAACTCATTTTCCTCTGGCTCTATCTCTGTCTTTTCAAGTTTCTTAGAGACTGGGGCCTTACCTCCCTTGTTTTCAGGGTCATATAACCTATAACAGTAACACATAAGGCATCTTTAAAAAAATACTTGTGTGCTGACTTGTTGCATATTGCTCACATCAAAAATTCCAGCTCCTCAGAGGCTGTTCCTCACCATCCGGTCAGAAGTAGTACCCCCAGTCTGTCACCAAACCCCGCCAGATGCTCCTGTAACTGAACAGCCTATTAATAGAAAAAATACTAAATTATGTAGCACATTATATATTCACCATGTGCTGCACATAGTTTGACAATTATAATCAAAGCAGTATGTGCAAACTAATAACTTTGGCTATTAATTATAAATACTTACTCTCTATTGATCAAATTAGCTGAATAAGTTCTCTGCTACATAGAAATACTTCAGATAAAAACTGGAAAAATAGCTCATCAAACATACTGCCAATACTGAGATATACTTTCTGTGCTTCCATTTCCTTCTTTGAAATGATGATGATAATAGTAGCATTTTTATAAAGTTATAAACATTGAATGAATGGCTAAAAATAAAGTACTTTGTAGACTGGCATACAAAGAAACTGAGTAAGCATTTGTAACTATTTGTTAAAACATAATCTCCATTTACATTTCTAATGATGATTTAAAATTTAGATGTTGATTATATTCATACAATAAACAATTTTACTTGTGGCTTTTTTTTTAAAGATTTAATTATTTATTTGAGAGAGAGAGCATGCACTTGATTGGGGGATGGGTAGAGGGAGAGAATCTTCAAGCAGACGCCCTGCTGAGAGCAGAGCCCCAGGCAGACCTCCATCTCAGGGCCTATGAGATCATAACCTAACCAAAACCAAGAGTCCAAGAGTCTTCACTGACTCAGGCTACCCAGGCACCACTTACTTGAGTTTAATTGTTTTGGGATCATGAATACCTCTAACTAATAATGAAGCCAATTCATGATTTCACCAGTGATGAAGGATTTTACTTTCATAAGTTTTAACATATTAAATGTGTCTTTTCCCTACTATCCATTAGGCCATATTTCAATGTTGTTATTAACACACACCTCTAGCAAAAATAAAAAAAGTGATATGGCTATGAATGGCAAACACAATTGTTTTTATAAAACTCATTTGATGACCTCATTTTATCTCCACTGTTATTTTATTGGCTAAATATTTCTTTGGTTGTGCTCTAAAGCATGGTGCAGGAAAATGATTATGTGAGATAGATGTATGCAGCCTACAAATTCTAAAATATTTTTACTTAGCTTTTGTCAGGAAAAACAAATTGCCAGACCCTCAAGAACCACATATGATCATATCCTTTTATCTTTCACTCTTTTCCTCCTCTTTTGCCTCTACCACTCTGCTTTTCATCCTTTTCGTATTTCCTACCTTCACATAGATTGAGGATAGACAGACAGACAGACATGCATAATTGTAGGTAAAAAATCAAAACAGCATTTCTAGAAACTTGGGCAGAGCCAGATTTGCCCCCTGCCTCAGGCCGTAGTTCACTAATCCTTAGTCTAGATTTTACATTATACATATTAAATTTATGATAATCTACCTTTAAATTATACTATATTGTTTCTCCAAATAGTTTACTAATGTTATAATAGCAAAGTTCCATCCTCCTATGTATCTTATGCATTTAAAAGTACACTGTTGCATTGTTATTATTTTTGCTTTGGATGGTTAATTATAGTTTAAAGAGATTCAAAATAAGAAAAACGTATTTTATATTTGTTCAGAATTTACCTTCTGGTCTTCTCCATTCTCTTCATCTAAAGCCATATTTCTGCCCCAAGGTACGTGGGTGGCTCAGTTGGTTGAGCATCTGACTCTTGATTTCGGCTGGAGTCAAGATGTCAGGGTCCTGGGATGAGTCCCCCGCAGGCTCCACTCTCAGTGTCAGTTTGAGGAAACTCTTTCCCTCTCCCTCTGCCTCTCCTCCCACTCATCTTACTCTCTAAAATAAATAAATAAATCTTAAAATAGATAAATAGAGCCATATTTCCATCTGTTTGTTTCACTCTGCATTTTGTCTGAAGAACTCCCTTTCCCATTTCCTACAGTGCAATTCTTCTGGGTATGAATATTTTCAGCTTTGGTTTATCTGAAAAGGTTTTTTTGTTTGTTTGTTTGTTTTTCCAGAAAGATTTATTTATTTGAGAGAGAGAGAGCATGTGTGCAGGGGCGAGGGGCAGACCAAGAGGGAGAGAGAGTTTTAAACAGACTCAGAGCTGAGTGCAGAGACGGACACAGGCTTGACCTCACAACCCTGAGATCACAATCGGAGCCAAAACAGAGTCTGACCCTTAACCAACTGCACCATCCAGGCCCCCATGAAAAGTAATTTGCCTTACGTTTTGAAAAATATTTTCTTGGTGTATAAATTTCAGGTTGACTTCTTTTTGCTTGTTCCTTTTTGGCCCTTTAAATATGCTGTTCCACTGCCTTCCAGATTGCATAATTCTATTATTTTCTATCTACATAATTTTTTAAATTTGCTTCTTCTCATTTCAATAAATTGGCTCTTTTCAATAAATTGACTATGACATATCTGTGCTTGCTTTATGTTTATTATTCTTGAGAGGTGAGCTTACTGGATCTGTTGTTTATAATTTTTTTTATACTTTGAAGCATCTAAAAGAATTATTTCATCAAAATGTTTTCTATCTTAGCTCCTCTTGGAACCCTAATTGCCCATTTATTAGGCATCTTGATATTTGCCCTCAACTTAGTAATGCTCTGTTCATTTTCCATTTTTTTCCTCTGCTTCATTTTAGATGGTTTCTATTTCAGTTTCTTCCGTCATTGTCCTTCTTCCCCTTCTTGTCCAGCATGCTGTTCATTCCATTAATTTTATTTTGCATTTCAGATGTTTCACTTTTCATCTCTAGATGATTTAGAGCACTTTGTATCTTCCATTTTTGTTTCCATTATGTTTGTTCTTTTCCTTTCATCTCTGAAAATATTAAAAAAAAACATAATAATAGCTGTAAATGTATTCTTGCTAACCCATCATCTCTGGCATATCTAGTTATATTTCTATTAACTGTTTTTTTCTGGTTATGGGTCCTTTGTTCTTGCTTTTTTGCATAACTCCTCATTTTTTATTGATGTTTGAAACTGTGATTTTCTATTATGATTACTGGGGTTTATAGCCTGCGTAAGAGTCTTAAGGCTTTGTTTTGTCATGCAGTCAACTTACAAATCAGTTTGATCCTCTTCATTTTAAGCTTTGCTAGGACACAGAATAGACTTTACTCTTTTTAGTGAAGGCACGAATCTTCTGAGGATTCTACCTAATTCCCTTTTATTACAAGGAATCTTTATTCTGACACTTGGGGATACGAATGATTTTAGTTTTACATCTGCCTAGACAATTGTTCGGTCTCCTCCTTCCTAGTGGTTCTTTTCGAGCCGCAAGAAGTATCACGACGCACAAGAGCACATCAATGCAAAGCCGAAGAAGTTAGGAGGTTCCTCTTCACATCTCCAAATTTCCTGTCTGCAGGTCTCTAATTGTTACTATTTTGCTCCATGAAATATAATGGCTTTGGTCTCCTTCCATCTGCCCAAATCGCTGAGTCATCAGGCCCTTGTTTGTATTTCCATCCATTTCAGCCTTGAAACTGCCTCCAGGCAGCATCCTGGATAAAATTTAGGGCTCAGTTATTGGTTTTTCTTCCCTAGGGGATAAAGTTGTATGCTAACTCTAGTTCAATGTGTGAAGACTTATTTTGTTTTTTTTTTTTTCTTTCTTTTTTTTTTCTGGTTTTCTAGTTGTGAAGGGAGGACAATCTCTCTAACCATAAGTTTTTTATAGTTAGAAGAAAAAGTCTTGATACAATTTCTGATTTACTATCTTGGCCTATAAGAGGGTCGATTTTAGAGGTTTATTCTTGGGTTTTCCACTGCAACAGCTACTATCTGGCAGGCCATGAAAACAATGTGTGCATTCAGTCAAATATTTTAGACAGACGCATGAACGTTGGTTTGTAGACCCACTAGATTCACTGTGAACTGGGGCTGGTCCAGGACTCAACTTACTAACTATCTCTTATATGCTCCATTCTAACAGAGTCCATGACAATGTCTGAGTCCTTCAATATTAAAGCTAAACTAGGCCCACTATTCAAAATTTCACAAAACATTACCATTTTTTTTGTTCCGACTCTATTAGTCATGTTAATGGACATAGTTGCCCTAAGGAAAGACATAGAGAAAAGTCATCGTAAACCTTTGCTATGGTGATACATTTCCTATGGTGATACTATCCTAGGGACTTGACTCTCCATCTGATAATACATCCTGGAGCTGAATATATGCTCAGGACTAGAAAGTAGGCATGATATTGTGACTCTTTGCTTCTGCCCCTGTTCTAAGTCTCCTGGTTTATTTCATAAATCAAGTAATCTTTATTTACATTATGTAGATTGTGAAATTTCTTTGTTGCCACCATCTGTCTTTTCCCCAAGGACACCATGTTCCAGTAGCCATCCTGGTAGCACTGCACAAGACAAGCTCTCTGGCTGCCACTCTGTCATTGTCACTTATTAAGATAATTGTCTCCCCCTTATTTCTGATGACTAAAGGCCAGTATATGAATGATATTATATTGGGATCTTATGTTCACCTTTACTTTTAGGACCCAGTTCTTAAACTCTCCTAGCCTCAGCCTGAAAAAAGAAGGCATTACTGATTCTTCAAGAAGAACCAGGATTCTCATAGTAAACCTGTCTCTAATACACTTCTTTCACTGTGGTAATAGAGTAATTTCTGTGACATCACATTGGGTATAGGTGGCTTGAATATTTTCAGTCTTCTGAAAGACCTCCCCATTTTGCTCCACTGTTTGTGTTAATTTTTCCCTGACTTCTACAGAAGGTCCAGGGTTTATACTTCAATTACTGAAAGGCCTTTAATCAAAACAGCTACGTGTGTGAGCATATCTTTCTCCTGGTTCTATTCCCACCTTGACAAAGTTTAAATCTTATATCCAAGGAGAGTGCTTTCATAATGATAATCAGTCCCGTATCAACCTTTATTTATAGGCCCAGAACATGCAGGGGGATATGTGATTTGAGATTCAAAAGTGTTGTCATTCAGGAATCCCCATGCCATATTTCAAGTTTAAATTCTATTCAAACAATCCGTTGACATTGGCATCTGACTGAAATTAATAAAATGTTAACTTTTTTTTTTTTAAGGTAGGGGAGCTTTGCTTCTTTTTCAATTAAGTCTTAGGCTCAATTCACAGCTTTTAGTACCATATAGTTGAGGTGTGAAATTTTTTATACGCTACCTGAAGAGGTCCTCTGGCTATTATACTTCACCTAAATGGGTGATTAGTCACCCTCAGCCCTTCATTGTCTTTCTCCAATGCACTTATTGTCCCCATAACAACTATCAAATGCCATTCTTCTTGTAATTACTACTTTCCCTACACATCTCAACATACTGATATGTTGTATCCATTAGTGAATTAACCTCCACTTTTATCACATTCTAGTTTACCTTATCACTCATGAAATTTAACAATGACATTGCCACAGCATACCAGCACCTATCTACATCCTTCTATGACCAGTAACATGGACCTCACTGCCAGTGGGTGTTGGATGATCCAAATGTGCAAATTACATATCAGTGCTGCGTTCTTAAGAACCTGAAGAATGAAATGCCCTAGGTATGTGTTCCTGAAAATGGTGTTCTGTATGCAGGTTTTATGGAAAGAGCTCACAGGAAGAAGAGTTTGGAGAGAGCAACGAAGCAGAATTGGTCAGAGGGGTATGGAACTGTGGCTGCTGTAGTGGCCTCAGTCAGTCTCACAGAGAGTGGTGAAGCTAGAATGGCCCTTTAGAAATGTCCTCCACAGAGGCAAGGGGAACAGGTTTTTTTGAGCAGATAAAAACTTGTGAGAGATAGCTACTTTCAGCACAGTAATTATAGGTCATCTATTCTCAATATGTCTAGCAATTGGAGTGTTTACTGGGGGATCAAGATTGTGCACTCTATCAGACACTATAAAGTACAAATTAAAGAATCAACTACAATAAGTTGCCATAATGTCTATGAAGGAGAATTAGCATATGTTATTACTGAACAATTTGTCTCTTCAACCAAATTTGGGGGCAAGGGAATTCTTTTGAGAGAAAAACATGTTTATGTAGAAGGCCTACAACCAGTGTTTCCTAAGACTGAGAAAAGATCATGTGTCATAGATTCAATGAAATGGTTTAAAACATTGATTGGATTAGATAATACTCAAGCAAATAACTCTGTTACGTTCTAACCCCTAATATAACACAGTCAGCTACACAGAAAACCTGCGTGCATTTTGATTTACAATAATATACACTTGGATATAAGACTCTGATTTTTAATAATTTTTATAAGTTTAATGTATCCAAACTAGTGTTGCCATAAGAACCAGTCAGCATAGTTAGGGAGCTCCATAAATACTGAGCAACACTGGTGTAGGTCGATACAACTCTTTTGGTATTGGCTTGTGAAATAAAATCTCATTGTTTTTATTTACATCTTAAATTTTGCTAGAGACCCTATACTTTGCTTGTTGGGTAGGGATCTGAATGGGGTTTGAGATACTTGCAATTTTAATTTTCTATCAAAAATATGAAGCTATTGGTTATTTTTGAGGATAATCAAAAGAATATGACATGGAATCTGAATGACATTCTTAAAACTCGTTGTATCTTTATAATAAAGGAAGTGAATCCTAATGTTAGTAGTGTGAGACTCCAGTACTCTGAATAGTATTTTTCAAATCCGTCTCCTTGAAACAGCTTACTGTATTCTCTCTTTTCACATCCTACCCAATCATCCTCCCAGTTTTTCTGTCAAGATTCTTTAGACAACATTCTCTACTTTTTTTTTTTAAAGATTCACTCATTTATTTGACAGAGAGATCACAAGCAGGCAGAGAGGCAGGCAGAGAGAGAGGGGGTGGGAAGCAGGCTCCCTGCTGAGCAGAGAGCCCGATGTGGGGCTCGATCCCAGGACCCTGGGATCATGACCTGAGCTGAAGGCAGAGACTTTAACCCAGGCACCCCCATTCTTTACTTTTTTATTGAATCAGTGGATTTATGAAAGACTATTTTAAGAATCAGCTAAGTGTCACAGCAAGTGTTAGAGCATAAGAGTGAAACAACTTGTATAGCATTTACAGGAGAATCTATATTTATATAAATAGTAAGATACATTGTTAAATAAATGAACACATAAAGTAAGGGGATTTGGCAAGGATATGGTAGGTTTCCTTAAATTCTCCTTATGACCTGTAGCCACTGAAAATAAGGGAGAGTAAGAAGTCCACCATCACTGTAGCCAGACACCTTTTGTTATTGTCCACGAACGGCCGTGTCCGCCCTCAGTGTCCTCAGATTATGGGGTTGGGTGGTCAGACGGGTAGAGGAAGGGCGCGTGTACAGAAGTATCTTCATGGACAGTGCGTGCAAGTCTCTCTCTAACATGGAATGACTCCTCCAGTGGTCCAGGGGCCTCATCTTCATATGTGCAAAGCCACGCATTTCCCCTGACACCGTCCTTGGACGCTTTAGGTCCAGTCAGCAGGTGTGGCGGCTGTGCTGCCACCAGTAAGTAAATTATGGGACCAGGCTGTGGGAGTGCTTGTCATCACTCACTTTTTCCTTCTAATGTCACATTTTTCATTCTGGCTTAGGGACGCTGCAGAGATACGTTCCACTCTCACCTTCACAGCACTGAGTAAAAAGAAATGTGGGTTTCAGTAAGTAAAGAACAGTGTTTCATTGGCAAAACAGTCTTTCAATTGTAATGATAACTAAACTGCCCGGACCAAGAACTGGCTTTTTCCCTTTATAAGTGTAAAAGAGAAAGACTATACGTTACCAACAGTTATGACTACTGACTTTTAAGTCATCCCCTAAGATATCACCACCAATGCAGGACACATCAGTGTGTTACGTTTTCTTGAAGATAAAACTATTTTCAAAGTAATTATTACATTATTTGACTTCGTTCGCTTGTTGACATTTGAAACGGTGCAAGATCCGTGGTGAGGAAAGTTCTTGGTATCTGAAAATGGTATCAATAGTCACTCTAAATTGTTCTAGTGGTCACTGTAGTTTTCTGCCACAGATAGCTAAAACAAGAAAGCTAGTTCCACTAAAAGATACTCTTGTTTAAACAGTAAACATAGATTTTATTAAGTTATGGCATTTGATATGTATCTTAATATGCTCTGTGCCAAAATGGTAAGTTTACTCAAATATATAGAAATATTATGGTGTTCTTAGGGAAAATACATGGGAAATTGGGTTGCAAGCTGACCTAGCCACTTTTTTCATTGAACAGAGTTTTTACTGAAAGTCACGGTATGATTATTCCTATACAGGCATTTGGAAATACGTATAGTTCATTAATGTTGAGTATAATCTTATTCCTCTGGTTGGATTTATTTCTCTAGTTGAGAATGTGTTCTCTAGTTTTTCTTCTTATTTACTTAAGGTATTTTTGGTATTCCATTTCAGTTTATCTATTTGTATTTTATAGTTCTACCTCACTTTTTTGTTTTCCCTTCACTGTTCTTTAGATTAGTTCTATCACTTTATGTTCAAATTCATGGACTCTTTCCTGTTACTTGTGTTAACAGTTAAGTCCATGTTCCACTGATAAGTCCACTCTGTATTTTAAATATTTTTTTTTACTGTTGTTCTTTTAGATGTGCTTATATAATGTCTACCTTTCTATATTGTATAGTTCTCTGATGAGATTTCCTGTTTTTTCATTCATTTCAAACATAATTGTACTTTTTCTCTATGAACATAGTTTCAGTAGATTATTTACAATTTTATTGGCTAAGATCATCATCAAATTATTTTGCTTTCTTTTCCCTTTTGATTATGGTTCGCCTTTACTTATTTTTATGTGTTGTAATTTTAGATTATACCTTTTATATTGTGAAGAATATGTATTAGAGATTCTGAATTCCATTATATTCACTTACAATATTTTTGGTTTATTTTTCTAAATTTTTCTTTTTTTTCTTTAAGTATGGGTGATGCACAATGTTATATTAATTTCAGGTATACGAATAGTGATTCAATAACTCTATACATTATAGTATGCTCACCACAGCTGTAACTACAATCTGTCACCATACAATGCTATCACAATATCATTGACTATATTTCCCTGTGCTATACCTTTAATCCCTGTGAAATATTTATTCCATAATTCAAACTTGAGGTTTGTACCTTCTACTTCCTTTCCCCGTTTTGTCCGTCCCCCTGGAAACCACCAGTTTGTCCTCCATATTTATGGGTCTGTTTTTGCTTTGTTCATTTGTTTTGTTTTTTAGATTCCACATATAAGTGAAATGATATGCTACTTGTCTTTCTCTGTCTTTCTTATTTCACTTAACATAATACCCTTTAGGTCTCTTCATGTTGTTGAAATTGGCAAGATCTCTCTCTCTCTCTCTCTCTTTTTGAATTGAATAATATTCCAATATATGCATACACATCTTCTTTTTTTAATCGATTTATCTAGGTTGCTTCCAGAGCTTAGTTATTGTAAATAATGCTACAATAAGCATAGGGGTGCATATATATCTTTTTGAATTACTCTTTTTATTTTCTCTGTGTAAATTCCCAGTAGTAGAATTACTAGATTGGATGATATTTCTATTTTTAATTTTTTCAGGAACCTCCATACTATTTTCCACAGTGGCTGCACAAGTTTGCATTCCCACCAACAGTGCAGGAGTGTTCCTTTTTCTCCACATGCTCACTAACACTTATTATTTCTTGTCTTTTTTATTTTAGCCATTCTGAATTGCTGTGAGATGATACATTATAGTGGCTTTGCATTGTATTGTCTTGATGATTAGTGATGTGGAGCATCATTTTTTGTGTCACTTGGCCATTTTTAGGTCTTCTTTGGGACAAAAAACCTATCTATTCATATCCTTTACCACTTTTTAATCAGATTTTTTGTTTTTTTGATGTTGGGTTGTGTAAGTTTTTTTATTCATTTTGGATATTGGTCTCTCATAATATGTACCATTTACAAATATCTTTTCTCATTAGATAGGTTGTCTGTTTATTTTGTTCGTGGTTTCCTTTGTTGTGCAACATTTTTCTTTTATTTGTTGTTGGTATAGTCCCACTAGTTTATTTTTGCTTTTGTTTCTCTTGGGGAGACATACCTAGAAAATGGTTTCTAGGGCCAATTTCCAAGAGGTTACTGCCTATCTTTTCTTCTAGGAGTTTTATAGTTTCAGGTTTCTCATTTAGGTCTATAGCCAATTTTGAATTTATTTCTGTGTATGATGTAAGAAAGTAGTAAAACTGTCACTATTTGAAGATATGACACTATACAAAGAAAACCCTGAAGACTCAACCACAAAAACTAGCAGAATAAATCAACAAAGTTGCCAAATACAATGTACAGAAATCTGTTGCATTTCTATACACTTATAGCAAAATATCAGAAAAAGAAGCTAAGAAAACAATTTAATTACAATTTCACCAAAAATAAGTAAATAAAATGCCTAGGAATAAAGTTAATAAAGAATATGAAAGACCTGTACTCTAAAATTATAAAACATTGATGAAAGAAATCAAAGATGACACAAACAAATGGAAAAGTATTCTATGCTCATGGATTAGAAAAAATAATGTTCTAAAATGTTCATACTACTAAAACCAATCTATAGATTCCATGTGATCCCTAACAAAATACCAACAGCATTTTTCACAAAACAAAAATGATACTAAAATTTGTAAAGAACCACAAAAGAACCTGAATAGACAAAGCAATCTTGAAAAGAATGAAGCTGAAGGTATTAAAATTCCAGATTTCAAAATATACTACAGAACTATAATAATCAAAAAGATATGGTAATAGTACAAGAATAGACACATAGATCAATGAAAAAGAAAAGACAGCCCAGAAATAAACCCAGGCTTTTTTTTTTTTTTTTTAAGATTTTTATTTATTTACTTGACAGAGAGAGACACAGTGAGAGAGGAAACACAAGCAAGGAGAGTAGGAGAGGGAGAAGCCGGCTTCCTGCTGAGCAGACAGCCCCCCCCCCCCCCCCCCCCCCCCCCCCC
>PISX010002013.1:0-12123 GCA_004024625.1 Mellivora capensis | reverse complement strand
GGTGTTAGGAAAACTGGACAGCTACATGCAAAAGAATAAAACTAAGGTATTTTTATGATGTGATTTAGTATGCATTTATTGTGGGTGAATTAAAATTCCCAGCATGGTCTTTCTGCAGTATGTGGCAAGAGAAATCTCTATTTGGTTAACTTTAGCTGGTCTGATTGGAAGTCTCTTTTGCATATGCATAGTTTTGAAACCAGTCCAATACTTGGGTAGAGATTATATATAAAATATAAGCCCTATGTACCACTCTGGAATTTCACCCTATGTGACTTTCTAGAATTCCCTCTTGATCTAGTTAATGTGGTTTCTCTGAATTCTGTTTTAGCTCTTCAACTCAGTAAGATATCTATATTTATCTATATAATATAATATATATATTAATATACTATATACGGTAAGATTAAGTAAGATTCAGTAAGACTATATATATATATATAATACATGTATACACACATATATGTATATAAATTATTTTTAAAACCAGGCAAATCCATATAATACCAGAAATAGATAATAAAGGAAAATTATCTAATATCATTCTGTTTTCCTAAGTATAGCCTAACCTTTAATTTCTGCCTGTTCTGGTTATTCTCTAGTGACTTCAGATTGTTGGTTATTTATTTGTTTGACTATTTATTAACTTATTTACAGAATTGAGACCTATTACATGCATATGGTTGATCTGATAGGTGTTTCTTGGAAATTACTGGAAGTACAGCCATCTAAAAGTAATTTTGTGATGCAATATTAGGAGAAGTCAGGATTTAAGATAGTTTTGTTAAATTTAGAATATACAATAAAAGTATGTTAGAATCATGTAGAAAGCAATATTAACTCTCGAACTTTGAGAAAATATCAAGAAGGAAATAGTATTTGACCTTGATTTTTTTTTCTTTTGGTATGAGTGGAAAAGTCACTTTAGCTTGATTCATATAGAATCGAAACTTGTTTAGGAAAGGAAACTTATTCATATAGAATCGAAACTTTCACATAATAGACATAAGTTTTATACAGAGTACAAATCACTATTTTTTTCTGAGATAAACTGAATTGAATCACAAAACAATGTTATCATTTTATTTGAGAATTTTGAATGTTGAAGGTGTTCTTTGAAATAATCATTTTAAAGCTTTATATAATCTGAAAATAAGAGCAACTCAGCAACCTTTCATAGATTGGTGATTAATACTCATACACTTAAAATTGCCTCACATGCTTTATGGAGGAGTTAACAAATACCCAATTTGAAACCAAAAAAAAAAAAAAAGGAAAGAAAATGATTACAAGTAAAGAGGTGATTTTTAACTATGAGAATGATTATGTGTCTCTTCTTACTGATCTACAGATTATACTGGGTATCCCCACTATATTTAAGAAAAATTTTCAGAAAGTCAGAAATCACTAATGTTTTTATTACAATGTCATATCTTTGGCAACATAGGTTAAATTTGAAGTCATCATTGTTAGTTATTGCAGTATGTGAAGGTAGGGTTCTGAAGTGTGAAATGTGTAATAAGATGAGAGAAGTATATGTCAGAAAAAAAAGGGAGAAGTTTTCATTGAAATATACACCATCAACAATGCCAACACTTCCTTTATATCAAAATGCATGTTTAGTGATAAAGAGGGATAAGAAAGAAAATGTTTCAAATAGCTATCATGTGTCAAAATTTACATGTTTTTTTTCATTTAATTTTACAATGAAATTTAAAGGTAAGTCTCATGATGTATGTGCAGAAGAGGAAAGAGATAAGTTGTAAATATTTCCTGAGAAAGTGAAGGTACTTGAAATTCAAAGACACATGTTCTGTCTCTTTTCACATTAGTGTCCAAATATTTTATTCTAAGTCTACATTAGACAAATGATTTAAACTATTGGGCTCATTAAATAGAGAATTAAAAGTAATTACTTGCTGAACTGATTTTTCACCAAATTGACTGACTCTTGCAGAAAATTCTGCAATGACGATTATGTTTAGTGTGATTTACATAATAGGTACAGATATTATGTGTTGAACTCCTGTTTACAAAATCATGATTATAAATAACACATAATTAAGATATACTACAATCATCAAACAAAAATTCTGAGCAACAAATAAAAGTATGCATGTGCTATTATTTGCCAAACAATGGAAATTGATAATGTGGCAGTAGAATTACACTGAATGTGGTCTATTCCTTTTGATTATGCCAAAAGTACTTCATGATTTTGCAGTTATTCAAAGTCTTCAACATGAATATCAATTATATTATGAGGCTAAAACAAGAAAATGACAACTAATTGACTCCTGTTAATGACAGAAAAGCTAAGCTAATTTTCTATTTTCCCCAAATAGGATCTAATTAAGTTCAAAGCTCCATACAATGTAGATTCTTAAAATATCTTTGTTAATTTACTTAGAATCATTAGCTTTTTTTTTCTTTTTTTAAATTTAATTTTATTTTTTCCGTATTCCAAGATTCATTGTTTATGCACCACACCCAGTTCTCCATGCAATACATGCCCTCCTTAATACCCACCACCAGGCTCTTACCCTCTTTCCCTCCCACTTCCCCTATAAAGTCAACTTATGATTATAGAAGTAATGGGGAAATTTTGATAATCTGAACTCCTGGGAGATCTACTTGAAATTTGTTTCACAGCATAGTGTGCCCATCTCTGTCGCTTCCAGCTGTGCTCAAGGTGTGCTCCTTTTTTCCCACCTGAAACTATAGTATCACTTCAGAAGGCTGAGAACTAGAAATAACTCTTATACTTTGAGACTATTAAAAATTAAATATAAGAGGAAGTCACCAAAAATTAAAATCTTCCAAATAAAGGTCTTTTGTGAAAAGATCTTTAATTCCTAAGCCCTTTAATGCCTTAAAATAGTGAGACTTTACTAAACATATTTATGAACAGCTACAGTAAGTCCCAAGAGAACCTCATTGCCTTCATACAAGGCATATTCACCTTTTCCATATATATATGAATATCAGTTCCTGGGACATTTAAGCCACTTCTAATTTTTTTTGCCATTAAATATATCACCTACAATATACATAAATCTGTATCCTCTGAGCTAACATTTATAACCATAGACATCAAAGAATTTGGTTAAATGTTTAGTCAATGGCTCTCAATTTCATTATTTTTATGGGGAAATGGGAGGAGGTAGGTACTGTATTCTTTCAAACACATCACATTTTTCACCTATCCAGTAAAGGTTATGTTACAGATTGGATTCCACCACTCTGAGGTTTTCTTGGTATTTCCCCAGGCCTCTATATACAAATGGATTTCCAATTTTTTGGTAGAAATAAACTACTAGACATGTGTATATAGATCCAAACGAGAGACTGAGTTTCATCACCAAATACTTCAGCTGGTTATTTCTTCTTTTTTGTCCAATTAAAATTTATAGTAAGAGATGTGATACATGCATGCTTAGAAAAAATCCTGTACAATATCACTAATGATTTTAAAGTACAGAACTGATCATAACAATTGTCTAAAACTAAAACCATGTAGCAAAGAGGAAACCACATTAAGGAATAAAGTCTGAGAATATCCTGTGACTGTTATTGACAATTAAAAGTTGTATGTATTTTTCTGACAAGCAATTTTCGCTATTTTTAGTGATCATTATAAATTACCTAATGATTAGTGTTCAAACTCTTGAGCAACATCAATGATCATTTTCTTTCACTGAATTACTACTAGAAAAGTTGTCAGTGGAGGCAATTTTGTGAAACCCTGGAACACATAAAGAATATTATCACAGCTACCTTTGGTGCATATGCTTTGCATTGTTTTTTTCCCATATCAAAGAACTTTAAATACTAAGATGTAATAAAAACTATAGAAGTGACCAACATTGTTACATATTTATATGTGAGGATGGTGAAGCTATACTTTAATAATTAAAATTAATGCCATAAAGAATTAGAAATCTTAAGTAATAATTTACATTTTATGCCCTAAATGAGTAAAGGTTAATCTGAGACACATAATCATGTGTCTAACAAAGATATTAAAACTAACAGTATTTCTTTACTTAATTAATAGTATACTCATTTTTGTTTTGGCACAACTTTTATTTTACAGTGAATTTGTTATTTGTTCCTTGAACATATGTAATTTAAAATATGTAAAAATTACTCTTAAAACCATATTCCCAAATCAGACATTTGTTAACAAACCTTAAAAAATACATTAAAATTGAATCATGTTTATAGAAAGTAGATCAAGATAAAAAGATTTAGCCTAGTTTATCTAAAATCAAAGGACATATATCCTCAGTATCACTTACTTATCAACAAGCCAAGTTATTTTGAGAAATTTCTGTAGGAAAAAAATGATGGCTGTATTTGACTGATTGAAAAATAATGGTGGAGGAAACTGCCCCCAATGCACTTTATAAAGTTATTTTTTCTGATAAGAAATTAATTCTGGACTGTGCAGAGATCAGATTATAGATTCCAGATTTTTTTTTTAGATAGTGATTAGAATATTTGGGACAAATGAAAAAAATCCTCCAATGTCAACTATACTTCTGTTAGCAAGCAAAACCAGTGATGTGTCACTGCCTTAACATAGCACTATGTGTGGGTACTATGACTAGAAAATTAATGTAGGACAGGTAATAACGGGGGAAACCTCAGAAGTGTAATCATTCCCAAATCCACAGCAAGATACTGAATCACAATAGCCAACCAACAGTATATTAAGAACATTGAACGAGATAACCAGGTGTTTGAAAATTCTGCTACAGAGAATCAGTGCAAACTAAGAATCAACAGTGTTTGAAGACAAAGGAGAAACTCTATAGAGCAACTTAAAATTCCACTGAAACAGTTAAAAGACCCATTTTAAAAGCCTGTTAAATAAGCCTGCTCTGTTTAAAGTGATAGGATTTGAAATTATAATAGGAAAATATAATACATCAAGGTCAAGTCCTAAGTTTCAGTAGAGCAAACTTAAACCCTTAACTAGGAAATTTTTCCAAAATAGGTGAGAGATAAAAATAGTAGCATGGATAAAATAAAATATAAAGGCATGAACTATGGGGCTAAATATTTCAATATCTAATATGGGTAACACAAGAAAATAGTTTAGAGATATTTGAAGAAATAATGTCAGAATTAAAGTCCTCAAAGCTTAAGAATCCACTGAAAATTAGGATTAAAAGTCAAAAACAAAAATTATAAAACAAAATGAGGAGAAAAAGGGAAAGCACAAAGAAAGGAAACAGTGAAATCTCTGTCCGTCAAGTTTGATAAAAGCATTCAAAGGGGATCACAGAAGAAAACAACAACAACAACAACAACAATAACAACAACAACAAAAGATTGTCTATTAAAAAAAAGACTGAAAGTATATTTCTCATTAGCTACATGGATATTGATAATAGTTCAACATCTCTAATTATTGAGGGGAAAATGTAAAACTAAAACAATAATTAGCATTTAGGGACATTTATGAGCTTCTAAAGATAGGTAGACTAAACTCAGTTATTTCTGAAAGAACACCAAAAGATGTGTTTTAATTAAAATGAAACATTAAATTAGAAAGTCACTTATGTTTACAGACAAGTGTTAGATTTATTCTCCTCTCTGAACAACCACAACCCCAAAACATGACATAGCAATTCTGAGATATTTCACATTGCCAACACAAGTATAGTAATCATTGAGATGGGAGGTCAAGTGAAAGAAATTTCACCAGCTTATTGTATTGGTACAGGAGAGCTTCCTGCCCATGTTGGTAGTATAGAAAACTGGAGAATTCATCTGTGATGAAAAGACAGAACTGAGTATCTATAGTGGCTATAGTTTATCGGACAAAAGAATGGAGAGGGAAGAGCTTCATAAAAAGCCTCTCAGAGTCTCCAATTAAGTACTAATCAGGAAACTACTGATAGGAGGAAACTACTCAAGCTAAGGGAAGAACCACATTAAAAAAATTACTGCCTTTTATCGCTACTCAGACTGGAACAATTCCTAGTTCATGAGGGAATTAAAAGAGTACTTGGGGGGCACCTGGGTGGCTCAGTGGTTAAGCCTCTGCCTTCTGCTCAGGTCATGATCTCTGGGTCCTGGGATCAAGTCCTGCATTGGGCTCTCTGCTCAGCAGGGAGCCTGCTTCCCTTCCTCTCTCTCTGCCTGCTCATGATCTCTGTCTGTCAAATAAATAAATAAAATCTTTTTTTTTTTTTTTTTTAAAGAGTACTTGGTAAGGTCTTGTTTCAGTAGTAGGTCACAATTGCCTTACATTGGGCACTGCTCTAAGTCTACTTAGCAAACTCCAGGAATGAATCCTGAAGGGATCAAACTGTTTACAAGTAGCTTCATAGGGACAGAAAAGCTTAAGAGAAATTATAGCTGTGCAAAGATGTGCAAAACCCAACCAAGGAAACTCACACTGTATGGCATCCAAATCAACACTACCAGAAATCCAAAGAAGCAGAAAAACAGAACTTATAATAGGAGAATTGCCTCAATTGAAATCAACCCAAATAGTGCAGATGCTTAAAATTAGCAAGAAAGGACCATAAAACAGTTCTTTAATTGGTATTCTATATGTAAAATATTCAGTGGAGACTTGGAGTACACAAAAAAGAAAAAAAAAGACAGAAAACTTATAGAAATAAAAACTTCAATTTCTGAGATAAAAAATACATTGTATGGTATTAATGGCAGATAAGATATTGCAGATTTTTATTTAAATAATTACCTTGAAGAGAAAGGAATAGAAAATATCCAAATGAAATACAGAGAAAAAAATTAAGAAAAGTCTATTACTATGCTGTGTGAATATATAAATGGTCTAAAATATATACATAATTACTCTCCAAAGGAGAGGAAAGAGAGGAAGGGAGAAAAAAATATTTAAGAAATATTGGCCAAAATTTCCAAAGTTCATAAATATTATAAATTCACAGTTCCAAAAAGCTTAATAAACTCTACACACAAAACAAGACAAAAATTTTACAAAAGCACAGCACAACATAATATAATTGTCCCAATCAGTAAAAAGGAGAAAAACCTAAAAAGGACAGATTTTATAAATGAGAGGAACAAATATAAGGATAAGAACATATTTTCCATTAGAAATATCTCCCAAAAGTGAAGACAAAATAAAAAGTTTTCTGGGAATTAATTACTAATTTAATATTATAAGAATCACTTCATAAGTACTGTTAAAGGAAGTTCTTCATTAATAAACAAAAAGTACCAGATGGAAAAACCATTTGTGTATCAAACAAAAAACAAAGAGCATCAGAAATGGTTTCTCAAAGAAAAATATATGATTTTTTCTCATTTAAATCTTGTTAATATACAGTGTACACTTAAACAAATAATAACAGTATTTATAAGGTTCATTATACCTGTGAAAACAAATGTTTGATAAGAGCATTGACACTGATGGAAGAAATGAAAGTAAGATTCTCATCCTCTATCTGAAGTACTAAAATATTATGGAGGATAAGCTGTGATAAGTTAAAGACATGCATTGTGAACAAAAAGTGTCAAATATAATTATATGTTATACTTTTATAAGTAATAAGTTATAACTAATAAAATTAAAATGGAGATGAAATGGAATAATCTCAATTAATTTAAAAAAGTAAAAAAAGAAAAAAGGTAAAAAAATAAGATAAGGTCATTAAAGAGCAAATTGCAAGATGACATGTTTAAACATATCATCAACATCATATAACAAGTAAATCATGAGCTAAACAAGATTATCAGATTATACTAAAAGGCAAGACCCAAAGATAAGTTGCTTCAAAGAAACATGATTTTATAATTATATCATGAACTGGACATAAGTGAGAGGATGAAAAAGATTCTAGACTCACACTAAGCAAAATAAAGATGATGAAATTCTATTAACATCAGACAAAGTGGGAGATGATTTCATGACTTTAAGGTGTTTAATGTATGAAGGGAATAATATAGTCATAAAATCTATGTATATATACAAAAAGCTTTAAAATATGTAAGACAAAACTGATAAACCTCAAAAAGAATATACACCATCAAAAATTATGAGCAAGGATTCCAACAACCACCTTCAATGACTGAGAAGAAACAGACTGAAAAGTCAAATATTCTAAATGTTTAAACAAAACTAGTAACCAAAGGTGTTGAACTTAATAGAATAAACCAAGCAACAGAATGCACATTCTTTTCACATGTGCAGGGAACATTTACCAAGACTGATTATATCCTGCATTATGAAACAAGTTTGAATGAATATGGTAGGCTTCAAGTGATACATATTATGTTTTTTGACCGCTGCATAATTTAACTAAAAATGATAAACCTCTAATCAATTTGAGTAGGTAGAAAAGAGAAAAGAGGGATGCCTGGGTGGCTCAGTTGATTGGGCAGCTGCCTTTGGCTCAGGTCATGATCCCAGTGTCCTGGGATCGAGTCCCACGTCGGGCTCCTTGCTTGGCAGGGAGCCTGCTTCTCCCTCTGCCTCTGCCTGCCACTCTGTCTGCTTGTGCTCGCTTGCTCTCTCTCCCTCTCTCTGAGACAAATAAATAAATTAAAAAAAAAAGAGAAAAGAAACATTATTGATGCCTAGATGTATTCACTGGGGAATTATACTAAAGCTTTAAGGAAAAAATAATATCATGCACAAAATATTCTAGGAAATTAAAGAGAAGGGAATAGTTCCCAATGAATTCTATTATCCTACTTAATTATAATCTGGAAGCCTCTGAAAAATTCCAAGGGAAAACAAAAACAAAAACAAAACTAGCAAATGATCTCTCCCATGTACATAGATGTAAAATATTCTTTTTTTTTAAGATTTTATTTATTTATTTGACAGCAGAGATTACAAGTAGGCAGAGAGGCAGGTGTGAGAGGGGGGAAAAGCAGGCTCCCAACCAAGCAGAGAGTCTAACGCAGGGCTCGATCCCAGGACCCCGGGATTACGACCTGACCCAAAGTTAGAGGCTTTAACCCACTGAGCCACCCAGGTGCCCCAGATGTAAAAAAATTCTTAACAAATATTTAGCAAATAGAATCCAACCATATATTAAACTAATAGTATATTATAGCCTATGGAGTTTGTCCCAGAAATACAATCTTGACATAATATTAGAAATAAAAAAAAATCAGTCAATGCAAAATTCTACATGATGCCTGCATTATCTTCAAAGAGTAAAATAAAA
Organism: Mellivora capensis; assembly: GCA_004024625.1. Taxonomy (NCBI): domain Eukaryota; kingdom Metazoa; phylum Chordata; class Mammalia; order Carnivora; family Mustelidae; genus Mellivora; species Mellivora capensis. The sequence goes on along the minus strand of PISX010002013.1, from coordinate 2,941 downwards.
ATTAATAGAAAAGGAAGGAGGAGCAAGATGGTGGAGGAGTAGGAGACCTAAATATCACTGGGTCCCAGGAGTTCAGCTAGATAATTATCAAACCATTCTGAACACTCAAAAACTCAACAGGAGATCAAAGAGAAAAAGAGCAGCAATTCTAGGAACAGAATAGAGAACACTTTCTGGAAGGGTGGACATGTAGAGAAGTGAATCCGAAGGGATATACAGGAAGATAGACTGCAGGAGTAGGGGCCAGCTCCTGGCAAGTAGTAGAACAGTGGGGCACAAAATCAAAACTTTCAGAAGTCTGTTCCTCTGTTCCACTAAGGGATGTCACTCCAGAGGCTAAGGGGTGGGGGAGAGAAACCTTCACTGGGACAGTGTGTCCTCAGGACCACTAGGGTCACAGAAAGACCAGGAGTGTCTGAGTGCAGAAGAGAGCTCTCAGGTATCAGAGCAGGGAAGCTGGCTACAGAGACAGAGCCGAGGAGTAGCCTCTCAGCTTGGGGTTACCTTAAACCATGATCCAAGGAGTCACAGTGGGATCACTATTCTTCAATCAGGGACCCCACAAATGGAAGGTCAGGGGAGACCTCCTCCTCTGGGAGGAGTGGCATGGGATCACACTGCAAGAATCTGCTGGGTTTGGAGACTCCAAGTGGGGCCATGCACCAGAGAAAGAAATGCTGGTCACAGGCTGAGCGAGCTTGGAGTGCAGCCAGAGATCAGGGAGACAGGAGTGACTGGCTTCTTTTCTCTGAGGGTGCACTGAGTGGGGCCCCAAGATCTCAGCACCTATGTGTTCAGAGATTGGGAGGCTGCTATCTTCATTCCAGTCTTCTAAAGCTGTACAGAAATTGTTCAGGGAACAAAAGCTACCAAGAGCAAACCCAAGCAGATTGCTTAGCCTGGCCCTTGGCAAGGGTGGTGCAATTCTGCCTTGGGCAAAGACATTTGAGAATCACTGCAACAGGTCACTCCCCAAGAAAATCAGCAAGAACATCCACCCAAGACCAAGTTCACCGATCAATGATAACGGCAAATCTTCAGAGCTACAGGAATACAACATATAGAATTCATGGCTTTTTCCCATGATTCCTTAGTCTTTCACAGTTAATTTTTTTTTAATTTTATTTTTTCTTATTTTATTTAAAAAATTTTTCTCTTTCCTATTTTAACATATTTTTAGCTATTTTATCTCATCAATCCATTTTTTAAAAGTTTTCATTGTTATAGTAATATTCTATCCCTTGACTGTATTTATCCTTATTTTTTGTATACAAATAGGTTTCTCTTTCTTTAAAATTTTAGGATAAGGTTTCTTCTAAAAGATCAAAATAGACCCTAAATCTAGCACATGATCCAGCCTGATCATATTCTTTCATCATTTTTTTTTCTTTTTTCAACCAACTTACCTTATCAATTCCTTTTTTAAAATCTTTTTAAAAAATTTTCATCTTTACAGTCATATTCCATCCTTTCATCATGTTTGCCATTATTTTTGCATATATATGTTTTCCTTTCTTTAAACTATTGGGAGGCAGTTTCTTCTAACAGACCACAAAACACCCAAAATCAAAAGTGTGGCTCTGTTCTATTCACCAGTTGTGTGTGTATATATATGTATATATACACACACATATATATATATACACACACACATATATATATATATATATATTTTTTTTTTCCTCCTTTCTTCTCACCCCCATTTCAAATCTCTTCTGATTTGGTTAGTGTATATTTTTTCTGGGGTTGTTGCTACCCTTTTAGTATTTTCTTCTCTCATTTATCTATTTTTATCTGGATAAAATGACAAGGTAGAAAAACTCACCTCAAAAAAACAAACAAACAAAAACAAAACAAAACAAGAAGCAGTACCGAAAGCTAGGGACCTATTCAATACAGACATTAGTAAGATGTGAGAACTAGCATCTAGAATGATGATATCAATGTGCTAGCTGGGCTTGAAAAAAGCATGGGAGATACTAGAGAATCCCTTCCTGGAGAAATAAAAGCCCTTTATGGAGAAACAAAAAAACGAAAATCTAACCAAGTTGAAGTCAAAAAAGCTATCAATATGTGCAATAAAAAATGGAAGCTTTTACTGCTAGGATAAATGAGGCAGAAGAGAGAATTAGTGATGCAGAAGACCAAATGATGGAGAATAAAGAAGCTGAGAAAAAGAGAGATAAACAACTATTGGATCATGAGGGGAGAATTTGAGAGATAAGTGATACCATAAGATGAAACAATATTATAGAAGGTATATTGAAGCAAATTATACCAGACAACTTTGCTAATTTGGGGAAGGAAAAAGGCATCCAAATCCAGGAGTCACAGAGAACAGCCCTAAAAATCAATAAAAATAGGTCAACACCCTGTCATCTAATGGCAAAACTCCCAAGTCTCAGTGCCAAAGAGGAAATGCTGAAAGCAGCTCAGGACAAGAAGTCTGTAACATACAACAATAGAAATACTAGATTGGCAACAGACCTATCCAAGGAGACTTGGCAGGCCAAAATGGACTGGCATGATATATTCAGAGCACTGAATGAGAAAAATAGGCAGCCAGGAATACTGCATCCAGTAAGGCTGTCACTAAAAATAGAAGGAGAAATAAAAAGCTTCCAGGACAAATAAAAACTAAAAGAATTTTCAAACACCAAACCAGCCCTAGAGGAAATATTGAAAGTGGTCCTCTAAGCAAAGAGAGAGCCTAAAAGTAACAGACCAAAAAGGAACAGACAAAATATACAGTAACAGTCACCTCACATGCAATATAATGACACTAAATTTATATTTTTCAATAGTTATCCTGAATGTAATGGGCTAAATCCCCCAATCAAAAGACACAGGGTATGAGAATGGAAAGAAGAAGAGGAAGAAGAAGAAGAAGAAGAAGAAGAAGAAGAAGAAGAAGAAGAAGAAGGAGGAGGAGAAGGAGGAG